>JAODLC010000040.1:10169582-10185470 GCA_026781145.1 Hippopotamyrus pictus | reverse complement strand
AGTACTCAGCTGCTGGGTAGAAACAAAATCATGGTCTGGATTTGTAGCTTCTGGACCTGAAATGCCCAACACTGCACTTTAGATTAAGAATACATTTAATAAAAGCACATTCTGTAATCGATATATATGAGCAATAAAAAGTGTCATTTTCGTTCAGTTATTATACAAACGACGCCTACCATTAACCATTTACTTTAAATCTGACATTTTTATTTCAATATTGACAGTTTTATTCAATCTCCATTTTTTTTTCTATTCTTTTCTTTACTATTTCATAATTACTACGACCAAATATAAATGAACTACGTTAAGAGTTAGTAGGTCCCAGTACCTTGACCAGGAATAACGGTTAGAAGATGGTTGGACTTAATGTAGATTGTACAGCCAATAGTGCCCTCTGTGAATGTAATGTAGCATTGCACCTTAGGGTGATGCAACACATGGAAACTCATGTTTGTCTTGCCTGCCTTTGGACAAGAGGCGGTAAGATTTTCTTAATCTTTAAAAATTGTGCCCATCCACAACATGAAACACTAACAACATCCAGAGATGTTAAACTGGATTCCGGAAGGACAAATCGCTGAGCAGGCATAAAAAGTAGACATTTAGAATTAGAACCTAACTACTTTACAAATTTTATTGCACCTTACAGCGCTACAGAATTAGGTGTTAGGTTAGCTGATAGTGTAAGTTATGTAATAAAACTTACATCCTGGTTTTACAACTCGCTTTTCCAGTTGTGACGTCACCTTTACCAGAAATAAGCAAATGTGATTTATTACTACTTACCAAACTTCGATTTTACTTTCCCACAAGACCCATATTTACTATATATTAAGCATATTGAGTATATGCTTCCCACAATGCTTAGTAAATTTGTATGCACGAAGTGTGTCGTATTCTGTTTAGGCTGGGTTGCTATGAAGACGCGTACTGGGGGTTTCCCAAACACTGACGTAAGGGGATTTCCACATTTCTACACCAATATTCAGCGGAGATCTATAGCTTACAATGATAGTGGGAGTGCACTTTAAACAAACGAAAATCTGCAGTGCTAGAGGCGCACTTCACATTTACTTCAGTCCGAGCTCAGCACTTGGCGGTGTGACATCGTCTGGGACCAGGAACGACAACTAGCTAGCTGCAAAAACCTACGTTAAAATTAGCTGTGGAGGAATAGTGAAACAAGTTTAAGTTAATTCCAACAACGCCGACATTTGTTTTGGATTCATCTGTATAATGCAAATCCAGACATAAAAGTTCGTCGCGACAGCATCGCAAACTACCAAGAATCGGTAAATATCTGTAAAGCAATAAAATGAAATTGAATATTTGAAAAGGGGCTTCTTAATATATGATGAGAAATGGGCTCCACGGACGCATCGCACGAATACCTAGGTACGTTTTCTTTTTTAGCCAAGAAATCAACTTGAACTGTAAAGCAAGTGGTGTCGCAGTATTAACACTGCTATATAATAATGTTTTTTTATTTATTAAATATGTTCATTTGTGGTTTGGAACTGAAAGCAGTGGCATCAATATTTGTCTGCACATGTGTACAGTATTTAGTTTAGCTTAAACTGTAAAGCGGGACACGGCCTACCTCGCGACGGGTTGAGACGTCGCCTTATCTAAAAGTTGAAAGTCGCCGAGGAGCTGCTGAGTCGAGCATGCGCACTCCCTCCTCGCCTAGAGCGAGACGGAGCAGTGCCGCAGTTAAAGGCAGAGGTGCCGCGTGAGGATGTGCCCTTAAGATGGCACGCGCTCGGTGCGTGAGCGTCTGTAGGTCAGAGTCCGTCATTTTCCTGCTATTTAACTTAGGTTGTCAACAGCGTGCTTTGATATAATGCCGTCATTGTTTGGCTGGTCCCCTTGGTGAGGGGCTGAGTTACTGTGCTGAAGCTGCTCGCGTTTGGCTGAGGAACAGGGTCAAAATACAGTGAAATTTGGCTAAATCCTCAGACACATGCGTCGCGTGATTTCTGAGATCTATTACGTTGGTGTTATTTCATTGTATAATAGTGTCATATGCAGCCAGTTTATTTGCTGTTTTTGTTAGTTACATTTCCATTTTCCTGCATATAACCAAGATCTGAGTGCTTTATTAATGCACTAAATATGTGCTTTCAGCATTCCTTTTATATATTACATTTAAGCAGTATGTAGCACAGTCGAGGAAACTTGATGTATGCATGTCCAAAGTATTAAATGACCAGTTGATTTTAATTACTTCTGAAAAATACTTCTGCAGTGAAGTACCTACACAATAAATTCATTCAGTTACAAGCCTCCTAGTACAGAAGTTACCTAGGCAACACATTTAACAACAATGCTACATATTCCGTTATAGAATGAAAATGTAAACCATGTCTATGTTAAGAAACTCCAAAAAGGTACTTTTATTTTCAGTGTGAATGGGGTGAAATTTGCAGGTTAATTTATTCTCTATTAATGTTTAAATCATCATTGAATGTTACCTTGTATATTTAATGATACAAATAAATGAAATGTGGCTTTATTCCTTGCAGATCTAATTGATGAATATTTGTTGGAAGAAAAAATGTCAGCCACCCCGGTGCTGCCTAGATCGCCTCCGGTTCCTCAGACCTCCAGGCTGAACTCAGGAGCTCCACGGCGTTCCCAGCCAGTACTGGTGCCCAGAGGAACGGGGCCCCAAGTGAGTACCCCCCCCCCCCCCCCCAAGCAGCAGACTGTGTCCATGTTATGCAGTTTATGGTTTAATGGCTATAGCTTTCAGTCTGGATGGGTAGCAGTGGTCTGGATTCCGTTTGCCTGCTGATAGGTCGCACTAAGCATTGGCTTAATCATTAATGAGTCAGTTACAAATTGAAAAGATAGGCAGTTAGTCTTCGTTTGTGAGAATCTGCTTGTTTGAGGATGGTTATTTCTGCATGGTAATAGTATTAGTGGCACTTTTTGTAAATGGAGTATGGATTTGAGATCTTTAACATGGATTAGATCGGTATTGATCGTAGTATGGTGGACAACCACATGCATGATTCAGCCCTTCGAGTTTTTGGCAATAGATTTAAAGTATGAGCAAAAGAGCCTAACTGGAAGTACTTTTAAGGGCAGTAGTTTCTGCTGGGTGGGGGGTTGGTCATAGAGGTGGTGTGACGGTTTGTAATTTGATTCCTACTTTCACTTTTTTCTTAACGGTATTCTATAACTGACTTCGGCCGTCATGACAAAACGTACTGCATACTCAGGGTCACTCCCCCAGCTCCACAACAAGCTCCATGATTGGTTGGATATCTCGGAAGTGAGTCAACTTCCTTGTCTTAAGTCATGCTCTTATTGGCTGCCTCAGCCTGCCTTTGTGTCGATGCTTTCCGCTTGCTCCCGGGCATGCTCGGACACAAATACACATTCGCGTACACGCAAGCGCGCGCATGCACCAACACAGACGTAAACCCCGCGGAGAAAGACCATGTATATCCTTCTGCTTTAACTCAAGTAGGACCGGAGTCTGTTTATCCTTTTCATGACAACTTAATGGTAGAATATTTGGGAAAAAAGCTGCAAGTATTGCCAGAGTTCGGGAGGAAGAAGTAAAGAGAAACTTTTTTTGTTTTGTTAGATGTAGACTGCTACGTTTTTTTTCCCTTCCCTCTTTGTTTTGAGAAAGGCATCTTCCGGTTGTTTGGGCTTTTGTAGCTGGCTGCTGTCGGGTTGCAAGTAATAAGGTATGTGATCAGCCCGAATCGAGTGGGAGGGTATGTTTGGTTTGCTTTCAGCGCGGGGAAGCAACCTTTTAGCGTGGCGTGCTCCGTGACGGCGCCTTATCCAGAGTTTCACGGCAGACAAAGGCAGAGATGAAACTAGCAGGGGACGGAAGCATGGTGAGGTCCGTGTATGACTGCAGGAAGGAAGTCTGATACGCAGCATAGTGTAAGGGCAGGTCGAGGTGAGATGCATTTGGGTCAAACGAGGACACGTGAATCTATAGAGATACGCAAGAAAAATACACGACCATTGCCTGTTTAAGGAAATACTCAGCCTTTTCCCCCGGTGTTCCTTAAAATCTGTAGAAATACGAATGTACCTTTTTTTGTTTTTGTTTTTAAGTGAATGCTTCCAGTAAGCAGATGTTAACAAAGGGTCTGTTTTCACAAACTTTAGAAATTACATTGCATTTAGCATTTGTAGTTTTGTAGATGTAGAAACTGTTTCACAATTTGGTTCCTGCTTTTAATGTACTTTGTGTTTTCGTGTAAGTATGAGCTGACATATAAATGTAATTTGTAGAAATTTTTCAAGTATATTACTTTCTGTTGGATATGTTAGCATATAGATTCCCTACATAGTCTTTGGTTTTACCAAAGGGAGGGAGATATTGTACAAAAATAAGAAAAGTATTAGTAAATGTATTGAATGCTTGTACACTACTTTTTACTATAGTTTGATTTCAGTATATGCAGGATTGTGGTTCCTCTGTGGACTCAGCACATTGATGGTTATTGATTACAGTGACTGTTTAGGATCTTGACCTTGTTCTCTTTACTCCTCACTGTTGGTGATCATATGTCACTGTGAGCATCATGCCACACAGATTCTTTGTGTAAGCTGACATGGCTTGTAATAGCCCCCATTCTGTAAATTGTTTACATCTGTTCCTCATCAGCAGATGTTTCCAATTTGCCAGTCCGGTCCAGACGCCATGGCCTCTCCCATTTCCAAACACGGAAGCACGTCCTCTGCGATCCAGGCGTCAGTGCCCAGCAGGATGGGGACCGTCCACGGAGGCACCGATCTTCTGGAGAAGTTCCTGGAGATACCGAAGTGTGTCATTGTGGAGCAGCCCAAAGAGCGGGGCATGCGGTTCCGCTATGAATGCGAGGGGAGGTCGGCTGGCAGCATCCTGGGGGCGGGCAGTACGGAAGCTAACAAGTCCCTACCAGCGATTGAGGTCAGAATGTAGAATGATTCATTATTGATAGTATTTCACTCATATCTAGAATGGTGCATCTCGCCTGCGTAACACACATCTAAAATCTATTATGATTTGCATTCTTCTATAGATGTTTAAAATTAAGTTTTTTTCCAAACCATTTGCATTTTTTTGCAAATATCTTGTGCCATTAATCAATGGAATCACACGGGTGGGAAGGATAGAGAAGAGGGAGATTTAACTGAAGGATTTACCATGTTAGTGTCATTAAGCTGAACAGCAGGTTTCTGTTTAGAAGTTTGTTTGGGATTAGGGTTGCAGGGGTTTGGGGCAAATTGGAATGTACCATCGATCCCACTGCAAAGGGGGTTCCCCGTGTGGTTTGGGTTGACACTTGTGAAGCAGTGCCTTATTCATTCTAAACAAGTGTGCATGGAAAATGTGTGTGCAACTGCTATAGAAAGTCCCTCAAGGCCAGATCCTTGCCAGAGACTGGGGATTACCCCCTGAGCGCAACTCCCGTATTACAAACGTAGTGAAGCATGCCTCAAGGCTTCTCACTGCCATTACCATGTATGGAGCACTCATTTAGTCACCGCTTTCCAGTTTCTAGGAAACTCCCAGCATCATAATTATAGAGCAATGCCAAAGCAGTGTGCCTATGAAGCTTGCATGCTATAGCATAATCAGTCACACCTTCTGTCGTGCTCCCTCACGGCAACTGGAAGAAAGGGACCAAGCATCTCTACTTCTTTCTCTGCTGCTTCACTGTACCAGATCCGGGGCAACCTGAGGCAAGTGAAGAAGGCGAAGATCACTGTGTCCCTGGTGACTAAAGACATCCCGCACCGGCCACATCCCCACAGTCTCGTGGGTAAAGACTGCAACGATGGCATCTGCGTCGTCACCCTCAACCTCCGCACCCACCCAAAGCACAGGTATGCCACCCCCCTGTGACTTTATATCTTCTCTAACACATTTTACCCTTCAGAAATTCACTGCATACCTCACGCCTACAGATATTCAGATATTTCCATGTCCTTTTTCTCTTTAGATCATGGATGATGCAGGGCTGTTGTCATTAATGTTGCGTCTTATTCCTTGTGTGACTCGTCCAGCTTTGCCAATTTGGGGATCCAGTGTGTGAGGCGGAAGGAACTGGATGCTGCCCTGGAAAGACGAAGGAAACAGAAGATTGACCCATTTAATAGTCAGTGAACCGCCATTTATAGACACATAAGACGCGTGATAATGACCAGAGTGCAGGGGGAGGAGCTTGTATGTGGGACATTTTCAGTGGGGGAAAAAATGTACATACAATTCAGTTACACACAACATTGGGATGCAGCCCTTAAAGTATCAGGGTTTTCTGATCACGTGTCCCGGTTTGACCTGTGCAGCTGGATAGAAGGAACTGCTTTAAATTCTTCCTCAATTTTATCAGCTTCAACGTGAAATATGTCTGCAGAAACTCAGCCAAGTTATTGAACTGAAAGCAAACTTTTATTTTTTTTTTCAAACTTTAGGAGGGTATGTTCTTAAGGAGGGTATGTTCCATTCCTAACCGGTTATTTCTTAAAACCGAACTGAAATGCTGAGTTAATCCAAGCAGATTTAAGTTCACCTTAGCGGTTGTTTGTCCTCATGACTAATTGGTGATACTGGTAGGGCAATAGTTATTAAGTAACCAAATGGTAGAAGGCCAGCTGGGAAGTTGTGCTCATTACCAATTTCTGTAGGTCTCTACTGTGTTTTTGTTAGATTATAGCAGTATGAACATTGTATGGAAACTGGTTCATTTGTGTCAAGAACAGCTATCATGCCTGGTATAGTATTCAATAACACTATGTGATGGGAATTTCTGCCTCAGATGCTATCACAAACACTATAACACGTACAGTTTACAGTAGATGAACTGATAAATAACAATGCTCTATACGATGTGTAAATATAGACTAGACCAGGGATGGACGGTCTTATCTGGTAAGGCCCAGTGTGTGTGGGTTTTCACTGCAACTCGTTAATGAGATTACTAATTAGAGGACTGATTGACTGAAGAGTCCTCGCACTGGGGTTTGAACAGCTGACCTACAGGTTATCCAAAAAATCTGCATGTACATCAGCCCTTTGCAGATAGAATTGGCCACCTCTGATCTAGACAGTGTAATTTGTACGTCGTCTTAGCACAGTGAATGCACTGGAGTAAACAAAGGACAGTAACTATAAGCTAATTCAGTTGCTTGGTGAGATCCTGGAGGCGTGTCTGCAAAATGAAAGTGATCATACTTTTTGTGTGTTTGTGTACCTAGGTGCTAGTATTGATTAGCATGTTGCATCACTGTTCAAATGCTGATATGTGTCTTAAGCGACATTACATTAAGGCTGATTTGGCACACCAATCATTCTCAGATCTAGTAGCAGGGATTAGGTACAGCCTGAAAAACAGGTTCTAACAAGACGAATGCATGGCTGAGGAGTCTGACACGCGCCTAATCAAAGCCACTCCCAAATTGCTCTCTGCATGTCATCCTTTCCATCACAAACGGCCACACGGGCCATTTTCTGATATTAAACATACAGTTTCATTTCTGCCTAAATTATTCTTACATTTCATGTTTACAGAAGCAGTAATTTCAGGAGTCAGATTTAAAATTTTATTCTTACAGAAGCATGAAGTCAAGGATGCAACTAAAGTGTGACATTCAATAAAAACAGTTTAGACAATACAGATATTACTGGACACTTTGAAGCTTTATTCTGATTGTCGGTTTCATCGTGAGTCAAACCTGAAACTATGAAAATAGACAGTAAGGACTGTGGACAAACAGGGTCGAAAAAGCAAACGTATATCACGACAAAACAGGAAGCATTGGGAGGTGTTGGCCGGGACGTCAGACCTCTGTATTGTTCCTGTGATAAGTGCTAGTGAGGTTTCTTACTGACGTGGTTTCGGTCTTTCTACTTGACCCCAGCTGACCACTCGAAGAGCATAGAAGACATCGACATGAATGTGGTGAGGCTCTGCTTCCAGTGCGAGCTGGAAAAGGAGGATGGTGAGAAGATTCAGCTCGGTCCTGTGGTGTCCAACCCCATCTATGACAAGAGTAAGCGTCGAGACTCCATTTGCGCGTGCACCCCTCCCCCCTGAACCCTCGTCTACTTGAAAGCATACCGCCAACAGTGGCGTGGAGTATAAGAATTGCTCAGCGGCACTGCTATGGGAACACTGTTATCTTCTCTTGAGCAATGTGTAACTGAAGCGCCATCAAAGTGCAAGTGTGAATATCTTTAATCTTGTAACTAGCTGCCAGCATCAGCACAACTCTGACACGTTTCATACTTTTTTCATTGAACTGTTTTTTTTTCTTCAAAGGAAAAACATACCCCAAGAACCCAAACCCAAGCTTAGAACAAGCTGGGCTAAAAGTAACTGCTGACTATTCTCTTTTGACTCAGTCTGAGTGTCATAAGAACTCAGTTATCAGTTTTCACAACAGCACATTCTTCCCGAATTCCACCGCGTGGCTCATTTGAGGAAATAAACAGCATGTTGTTGCTGTTGGCCTGAGAACACGCTTCCTTGTTGGCCTTGAAGCAGGTGTCGGTGTTCATGCTGCGTGCTTTACTCTCAATCGCAGAAGCAACCACCACGTCGGAGCTGAAGATCAACCGTCTGAATGTGGTACAAGGGCCTTGCACCGGCAAGACGGAGATATACCTTTTGTGCGACAAGGTGCAGAAAGGTGAAGTTTCATGTACCTGCAAGTCTCTGTGGACAGCTTTGTAGAAACATGTTAGGGCCTATTTGTTGATATGGTAATTTGTTTAGGTTTTTGCATTATTATTAATTTACGAAAGCATTAAAGCATGTATTAAAGTGTCATCGAATACGGGCAAGCCATAGAGAAGATATATCGGCGCTCTGTTGCTGAGCTCACCTTGCTTGCACTTCCCACAGATGACATCGAGATCATCTTTAGTCGGGACAAGTGGGAGGCCAAGGCAGAGTTTGCCCAGACGGACGTCCACCGGCAGATTGCCATCGTCTTCAAGTCTCCACCCTATCAAGAGCGTGACATCACAGAAGAGGTGGAAGTAGATGTCTGCTTGCGTCGGCTGTCTGACCACATGAGCAGTGAGCCTGTCAAGTTCACCTACCTTCCACACAACCCAGGTGAGGTCATCCTGCCTTCCTGCACATGCAACAACTCAAAGTAGTTCCTGTCAGGAAAAAAGCTGAACACGCTGGTCTTGAACTGATGTGGTTTCAGTTAACACGCATGCATAAATCAGTGTTTTCTCTCATGGTTTATTTTATTTATTACTCACTATCAAATTATAAAAACTATGCAATAAACGCTTTTGCTGTAATGGTATATTTACCATATTTGTGAGGCTTATTTTACACATATCTACTAAACATACACCATTAGATATATTACGTAGAATCTCATGTAATAAAATTTTGCATTTTCAGCTTTGTTAGTATCAAAAACATTGCTGGACAAACAAGGCCATATTCATATCAAAACCTTCAAAATTCCCTATGACTCATATGCATTGTTGTGAAACAGACGACACCTCAAATGTTAACGGTCGTTCCTGAACTGAGGCATCTGTCTGTGAATAAATGTGCTTTGGTGTTCGCACGGAGATGATTTAACCGAAAGCAAAAGTTTCATAAAGGAAATTATTGTTACTTTGGAGAAGTTTCAGTCCATCTTGCTTATTTTGATGGTTTTAAACCTGCAACCAGTCATTAATACAGGGTGACCCAAGCGTGGGTCAGCAATGAAGTCACTCATATTTTATGTTCAGTGAAACTAACATCCTTCTGCCTTCTATCGCAGTAATGCTGCTTCAGTGTGGCCACAGTTTAGTTCCAAGGCACTGTGCTATGGTGAAACGTAGTTGAACATGGTCTAAATGTGTGGAACTCTCTCTGCAGACCCGTATGAAGTGAACCGGAAGAGGAAAATAAAACCAGATATCAGTTTTAAGGAAGGCTGCCGTGTTGCAAGTAAGGATTGGGGTTTTGCATGAAATGTTTGGTGTTAATTTACTGTTTTTTAGTATCTAGTTCTTGCTGTATGAGTGTGTATTATGGGATTTCTGCTGCCTCTTTAAGTACTACTGTTCTTATGCAGATGGTTAGAGCAGTGTTTCTCAAACCCAGTCCCGGGGACCCCCAGACAGTCTACGTTTTTGCTCCCTCCCAGACAGTCTACGTTTTTGCTCCCTCCCAGACAGTCTACGCTTTTGCTCCCTCCCAGACAGTCTACGCTTTTGCTCCCTCCCAGACAGTCTACGCTTTTGCTCCCTCCCAGACAGTCCACGCTTTTGCTCCCTCCCAGGTCTGTCTGCCAGGAGCAGATGACGTGGCCCCCACAATCCCCACATATAAACCCAATTGAACTGGTTTGGAATGAGTTGGATCAAAATACTATTAGCAATGCAGCCGACTTGTGCCAGGAGAAAACTCCTTCAGGACTGCCGGAGAAGCATTCCAGGTGGCTACATCTGGAAGCTGGTTAAAAGAATGCCAAGAGTCTGCAGTACTGCAGTTCTTCAAAGCAAAAGGGGGCTGTTTTGAAGAGTCTAAATGTTGGAGAAAATTTTGAGACGTTGTGGTTGATGCAATATTTCACTGCCTCGGGGTCTTTTACTATTAGGTGAATAACATAGCTAAAATAGTGATGACATGCATTAAAGTTAGATGTCCAGGGTTTTGACTAGTATATAATGGACTATTACTGTATATAATGTGTAAATAATATTAATGCCGTTTTTTATTTCTAAATCACACTAATATTGCCTTGTCTGTGCTCTACATTATCTGTCTCTAGCTCAACACCAGGCAATACCTGAACCAACCAACCACCAGTTTGACTACTCTTTCCTTCCCGCTGAGCCCAGCTACCCAGTAGCAGACCTTACGGGGGCATCTACCAGTCAATCGTCGCAAGATTTGAAAGATATCCATTACAGTCCCTCCCTGGACTTAAAACGGGAGGATATTAGCGCAGAAGACTTTCAGACTATCTTAAGGATGATCTCGAGTTTGGATGATAGTGGAATCGCGATGCCCTCGGTGGCCATGGCCCCCGACTGCGAGTCCCAGCTGCAGCAGCAGCAGCGCATGTTCCCCGACATGGGCCACCACGCCGAGACCATGCCACTGGACCTGGAGAACATGAACTTGCTGAACATGGACCAGACTTTCATGGAGAACCAGGTGGACCCAGATTACTACAATGACGTGTACGTGTACAATCAGGGCCGGAGCCAGCAGGCCTTCCTGCCGGACCTGGTGGGGTCCAGCTCGCAGGCCCTCTGCACATTTGACAATGATGGCCTTAACCATGTCAAAGCGGAGACACATACTGACCTGTGAAGGATATGAAGCCAGCACCTTCAGGCTGTGACATATTGTATAGGATTTCAACATTGCTTGCATCATTCCAGTTATTTCTAATGCTTAAAATATTAGCAAGAAGGTTATAACATAATAATACTGATAGGAAAACGGTTTACTTCTGAGAACTCATGGAGGGGGGTGGTGGCGAAGGAGCATTTTCACACGCGAAACATCCTATCATCCCACCATGTCTACGTCAGGCCATTCAGGTCCAGACCTTCTGCTTTGATGTGACTCTGTGAGAGATGTTTCCTGGTTCCCTCAGGAGGCATTTAATGTCCAGGAGAAAACAAGGGACCCAATCAACGGGACATATTGCTGAGCAAAGTGGCAGACTTGATGCATTTTCTTGTCATTGGGGACACGGATGGCTCATGCAAAAAATGTACTGATGTGAGCGTGCAAACCATTTGGTAGGACAGTTGCGTTCACATTACAGTTAGATACAGGTCACCTTATAATTATTAATGTGAAACTTCAAGATCCTATCTGAGCAAAAAAATCAGGATTGGGCAGTGAGGCGTGTAATGTGAAAGCGGCCTATCAAAGCGTTATTGGTAGAACGCAACAAGCGAGAAACTGACGACTCGCTAATACGTATGTCATGGATAGTAACCTTACATGCTTTTTTTCAACTTTAGCAATTAGGCACTAGTTTTGCATTGCACTTCATGTATAGGTATTTGTAAAGGTTGTTAATATATGTATTAAGTGTGATCTGTGATGTATTTTCGTGGTCCGCTGCCCGGCTTTTCCCCAGTGACAGTTGGCTATGTCCTGTTCATTTTCTGTAATTAAATAATTATGTCAATAACGATGTTGTCTTCCTTGTTGCATGTTTATAGTTTGTGCCTTTTAACAGCAGTTATCAGTGATGTTTGATTTTCTGCTTAGATCTTTAGAGCAGGGCTGTGTAAAATAAATCATTTGGGCTTCATTTTTTTTTTTTTTTTTTTTTTTTGTTCAGGTATTTTGTATCACATTATGGTTTGAAATCACTTTTCGGAAGAAGTGTCACTCTACATTTGCGACTGAACTCTATATGCATCCACCAAAGGTACAAAATAGAATATAGATGAATATCAAGTGATAGATTGGCAACCCATCCTGGCTTACTCTCTGCCATATGCCTGTCGTTTCCAGAGACCCGTACAACCTTGCAAAAAACAGGTAGGCACAGAAAATGGATGGAAGAAGGAGAAATTATAGTGCAGTAGTGAAATCGTATGACTGGGATTGGCAGCATTGTAAGCATCTAGCAATACATGATTCTAAGGGCAACCAACCACTTGATGTAATAATTGGCATGTTCTACCAAGTTAATGTGGGTTTCCTTTCACGATCTAAAAACCGTGATTAGGGAAATCGGTGTATTTTATCTGTGGTGTGTCCCTGCCTTGTATCTTTCCGGATAGTATCCAGAGTCCCTAGAACCTCGTACTGGGTAAGCAGTTATGTTTCATAGGTATTTTGATGGGTGGATTTGAATTGAAAGGACTGAATCGTGACATTGTAGCTACAGAGTTGCCTTTCGCTAGTGTCTTTCTCACGACTGCCGTAGCTCACGTGTAATTGCAGTTTTCATACGGACATTCTTGGCGTGCCAGATCGGATGACCATCATCGTCTTGAAATTAAAGACAGGGGTCTTAATGAAGACATTTGAAGCAGCACCGCGCCCTGCCAAACCACAGCTGCAGCTCGAGTTTGATTTGTAGCAGGACGTGGAGTCGGCTTCCTGGAGAGGAGCTCGCCGAGGAGAAACCCGCTGGCGTGGTCTGCGGGGGCAGATAAACCTTCGCTTGGCTGACAGGAAATGGGGAGAAGCAGGTCCAAAAGCAGGTCGTCCCAGCTTGCTATGCCATCAAGCCCCCCACTGTGCCCCCCTCGTCTTGGTTCAACACACAACTATACAGGAAGCAATATTTCTTCTACATGTCCGCTTTTTTTAATCAGTTATACAGAGTCAGAAGCACATTAACATGCTCAGCGCTTCCCCTGCGATCTACGACGGTGAGGAGGTCTATCAAGGTGGGGAAGTGGGGTCAGTGACAGCAAAAGTTGTAGACCTCAGTGACAACGGTAAAAGTCGTTAACAGGAGTAAGGGGGTAGGTTAAATTTTTACTAAACAAGGTTTAATAAAAACCCTAACCATAACCCTAACCCTAACCGTAACCCTGGCTATTGAAGCACCCCCGCATACTACATATTTATTTTAAATTACACGACATATGTCTTAGTGAGCGCTATATATCTCAGGTTGTGTGTAGTTCAAATACACTGTAAGACACACTCACGTAGTAATAAGTCTTAACTAACAAAAACACCATCGTCGTAAATGGCTCTGCATGTACAGGGTACGTATATGCGGTGCTATAAACAACAGCAGTCCTCTCATTTTGGGAAGTGAATGGTGGGGACCGTCATGCGGAGAGAGAGCTCTGCTGTCTGCTGCCTTTGCGCCTGGGCTGCGCTGCTTATAATCTCGTCTATTTTTAGCTCGCTGGGTTTGCCACTCAGAAAGCCGTCCGCCCACACGAATTCCAGACCCCAAACGCGGAGCCAGTCAAAGCGAGACTCTGTCTCTCTCCGCCTCCCACACGGCCAGGCCAGCAGGATCAGAATATCGGCCTTTTCTTATTAGTTCAATGTGTATAGTGCCGCTATAAAAAATAATCGGCCACAATGTTGGCTGCTTCCCAAAGTAGTAGATCATTTTTTTCCCTTAGAAACTGAGAGAAAATTCTTGAATAAAGACAAATCAGTAGCTCCCTATTCTCTGGCTGAGAAATCAATTCAAACAAGCTTCCCAAAGCTTTATTGGTTGAATGAGGGTGGGAAAAACCCTGCTAAAGTTCCTCATTTTGTGTTCAGGGTATTCAGATATGGCCAGTCACATGTTAAAGATTCACCACAATAAAGTTAATTCACTCTGGAGTTTTTGAACTCCGCAGCCTCGACAAAGGATCCATTCTTATGCTGTCAAGGTACCGTCTTCAGTACATCGACAGTCATTACGCGTGAGTTAATCATCACACAGGGATGATCTGTTAACTTTGACCAATGATTGGATGGATTAATGGATATTCTCTTCAATCACTGTGACTTTTTACGTTACTCATGTCTTCTCTCAATCCGAAAGAAAGTTGCTCAGTTAAACTGTACCTGATCAACTTCATAAAAAATGATTATGTAATTTGTATCGAAATACTTTTGTGTTCAGCGTTTTTGTATTCTCGTTATACTGAAAATACTTTGCCCCAAACTGCATGTTATGAGCTAGGACAAGCTATGTTAAATGCTTCAGATTATTTGATATTACTTTTCTACTTTCACATTTGTATCATACTTCATCAAGTAGTGAAGTTCCATTGTTCACATACTTGGCCAGCAGAGTAAGTTTGCTGGTGAAGGAACAGATCAAACAGGCAAATGTACAATGGAAGTTTGTAAAATGTATTGATCTGATCTGATACGTGGTTTCTCTGGAGTGGTGTGTGGCTCTGTGAGTTAGGACTCTGCCTGTGAAGGTTATCGATTCAAATCCCAGGGTCGGCAGAGTGGTTTCACTGTCGGGCTGTTAAGAAAGGCTCTTAACCCTAGTTGTTCCAGGGAGTGGCTGACCCTGTCTTACTTTGGATGAAAGCAGCTACGAAATAAACATGCAAACTCCACACACATGGAGCTGTGGCAGAGATTTGTACCCAGTTGGACGTATTTTCATACATCTCTGTGCATGGGACTGCCCCCCCTCTCTGTAATGTATCTTGAGTTATACCTCATGCTACAAGAGGCTGCCTCATAATTACCATAACCCAAAACAAGGTAAACCATAATTGACTACAAGTGGATTAATTACAAATCTCTAAGCTCTAGGTTTTCCAAACCCCATGGAAGTCCTTTTTCGGCCCTTCGGCTCTGTTCGGGTTGAATATGAGCAGTTTTGTCTGCTGACCGTCACCCGGAAGCCCCCATGAAACGAGGAGTAGGGTGCTGGCGCTGTTCGGGTGTGTCCAAGCGATTCAGCTGCCCTGGTTTCAAAGTGGATAAGGGCTTAAAAATATACATTGCATTTATTTTGCAGATGCTTTTATTCAAAGCAATGTTGAGAAAAGCAAAGTCTGCCAGTTCCTGGGACAACTGTGGTTAAGTACCTCGCTCAAAGGCCCAACAGTAAAATCACTCTGCCTGCCGTGGGATTTGAACCAACAACTTTCCCAGGCACCATGTTCTAATTCATAAGGCCACACACCACCCAAGTGGAACCAGGTATCAGATGCCCTTAGCTTTTACGTTTATAAACAATACTGTTAACTCAGCAAATTTCAAAGGACGCACTAAAATAGTGTGGTGAAATTATGACTTCATGCCCACGTATCAGGCAGTATAGAATGCAAAAGGTAAACAGCAATAAGCTTCAGCGATGATATAGTTGCATGCCTTCACAGCCCACTGTCTTGTCTTATCTGTATTTTCAGTGCTAATACACTCACCTAAAGGATTATTAGGAACACCTGTTCAATTTCTCATTAATGCAATTATCTAATCAACCAATCAC
>JAODLC010000040.1:10105959-10126243 GCA_026781145.1 Hippopotamyrus pictus | reverse complement strand
TCTATCTATCTATCTATCTATCTATCTATCTATCTATCTATCTATCTATCTATCTATCTATCTATCTATCTAATCCAGTTTCCATGCTCTCTTCCATTCATTGACATGCCCAGGACAGAGCTGTGCTTAATATTCTTCATACTCCTGGGGCCAGCATACAGAACTCCTGCTCCCATTCATAAATACGCCTGCCAACACAAAGAGGGATGGAGTTATATATGCGTATCGCGTTATAGCACCGGCGAGGCAAAAAGCAAAAGGCACTCCATTTAATCACACTGTCGGGAAAGTGAGACGGGCGAGACAGAGTCGGGGGAGGGGGGCGGCTTCAGCCGGCTGGCAGACGGGCCCACGCAGACGGACAGACGTGTATGAGGGAGTAGAGGTGCAGATGGAGTTTCGGGGGAACCATCGGGGAAGATCCAGCTCGAGAGGGAGAATGAGGCCAAAAGGAAGGTGAGGGACACAACAGGAAAGGAACGTGTGGCACGAAGGGAGCGGCGGTGGGTAAATCAGCCCGACTGGCGTGACTCTCCGGCTGCCTCTCCGGCACGCGCCCTGTGGTGGTCTTCCGCAAAAACACCATCCAATTCGGGTCTGAAAAAACCACATGAAATGCCTTTGAACCCCAGGAGAAGTGAGTTCCAGACAGAAGAAAAAACACAGGCCTGGCGAATGAGATAAGAGCCCACAGGCAGTGATGATGGACCCATGGTCCCCATCACTGCCCAACAGGTTGCGTATGGCCTTGAGGTGGGGGGAGGGTTGTTGTCTTGGTGTCGTAGTTCTGGAAGAGTCAACCAAGGTGCATTAACTAGAGGCTGGGTGGCACCCGGTGGAGGTGATGGCAGCCTTGTGCACTCTTGATTAGTGCACCTCCTGGGGAAGAGTGGGACTTGGAGGAAAAGCAATCACAGGGATGACGCAGAGCAAGACGAATGGCTCACAGGATGTGGGAGGGCGGGGGGTTGGGGGGGGGGTGTTGGAATTCTCTGCCTGAAGATGCCAAATTAACTTTAGAGTGTTTTTTTCCCTCCTGAATTGTTAAGGTAGGCGGTGGTAAGAGTACGGGGGTGAGGAGCTGAACCTAAAATGGGTGGAGGGTGTCCTCTCTTTATCCCCTTGTAGACTCCACCTAAAGTCAGGGGTGCTTTATTCGGTTCGCTCTTCGTACTTTGAGGGGTAGCTGGTCGGTCCTGTCTGCTTTATCCTTCTCTTGGTAGCGCACTCGAAGTCGAGATACGTCATACAGTGTTTCTTTCTGGTTCTCTTGGGATCTTTCCATCCAGCATCTGGATGCAGTGAAATTGCTGTTTTTTTTTAATAATGCTGTCGCAACAGTATTATAACGAAACGAAGACAGCCTTTGTTGCGAGAACATACATATGCGTGGTTGATTTTTGAGTTCCACGCTCCCTTTTAGGTGTTAAAAGCTGTCCGAACTCACAACCAACTTCCTAGTGGAGGTAGTCTGGCGAGGTGTCACTGAAGATTTCTTTCGCAGTAATAATAGTGTTACTAATTGGGATGACTTATTGGGATCCAGGTTATGGACTGAAAGAGGGGAAACATTAACTTTAAAATCTCAGATCTGAATCCTAATTTTCGTCTTAGCTTCTTTGCCAGAATATTGAAGTGTTTTCCCGTCCAGGCTGTAGTCTTCAAGTGTTTTTTTCAAACAAACAGAAAACCACAGACCAGGAATAGTTCTTGCCCCTTGTGGAGGATTACATGTGAAATAACGTGGGGTTGACAGAAATTTTATTCCTGTTTCTAAGGAGGGACTTTGAGAATTAAAGGACTTATCTCAGGGTCAAAACTGTGTGACAGTCTTTGTGAAAAATGACATGCAACCGAGTACACTGCTTTAAGCTTTATTTACCAATGATAATAAATGCTTGGACTTAATAATTTAGCTCTTTTGTGTCACATTATTTTGGCATATGGTTGGTGTAGCTAGTTTTAGTACTGACCACATCTTTATATCATTATAGGAGTGTGCACTAAATACGATAAAGTCCTGAAGATTACCAAAAAGCGTGCATCTGTGGTTTTGGAACTTCAAAGCCTGACCTTAACCTTTGTCTGTTTTCCCACGTTCTTTCACCAGATCCACAATGTCCCCTGCTAACCTCGTGGTACTGATGGTCCTGCTGCTACCTCAGGTCCTGTCGGGTCATCAGGAAGGCACCGTCAGCACTGGCGGCGACCCACTGCCTCCGCAAGAGGCCAGTCTGGCCCAGTCCATTCAGAACCTCTTGCTGACTCGACTGGGGCTGCGGTCCCGCCCGACTCCCCGGCCTGGAGCACCAGTTCCCCAGTACCTGCTGGATCTGTACCGCTTCCACAAGCAGCAGTACCACTTGGTGGAGGACCCTCACTTTAGCTTCCCCGTGCAGCACGTGCAGGGGGCTAACACAGTGCGAAGCTTCCACCACATGGGTGAGACCACTTGGGACATAGTCAAACCTTTACTTCCCATAATGCACCTCACCAGACACATCCAATCGCTGGGTGCCATAGAAATTCTTAGCCAGCTCAGGTTTTTCAGCTGGGTACTGCATGCTTTTTTTTTTTTTTTTTTATTAATCTGGCTTCCAAGGCAATGACCACGCAGAAGATAAGAGTGGGAAGGCCACACAATCAGAATGGCTGTTGATTAAGCGTCAATGTGTGTATGCATTTATATACTGTTTTGGCTCCATGAAGTCTCAGAGATAATATGAGTGTTACGAAAGAAGGCTTATGCTTTTGAAAAACTCAAAACTAAAAGAATGAAACCGAATGACAGATATTTTGCCAGGAGTTTGATAATAGCCGTGGAATGTTCTTAGTGCTGAATCTTCAATTAAATTTTTATTATGGTATAGCTGACATCATGGTGATCAGCAATGGGTTTTGTCATTTTCTTGTCTGTTAGAGTCCAGCGATGCCTCGCCTCTCACCCTGAATGCGACACAGGTGTCAGACGTCGTCCGGATAAGGTTCAACATCTCCTCCATCCCGATGGATGAGCGTGTCACCTCTGCGGAACTCCGACTTTTGCACGGGGTGGGTAAGAGGAGTGCTGGTGACCATAGGGTCAGCCTGTTCCTCTCCGGGGACCACTCAGATTTGGGAACCACGCTGCTGGAATCACGGTGCCTCACCCAGAGCGGCAACAGCGAGAGCGGTTCCTGGGAGAGCTTCAGCCTCAACTCGGACCTGATTGAGAGCGCCTCTGACCAGACGGGACTGCTGGAGTTCGTCATAGAGGTGACGCCCTTAAACGGGTCTCTAACTTCCGGACGAGAGCTCAGGCACGAGCGACTTAGGGTGCGTAGGGCGGCCGGACAGAACGAGCCCAGCTGGGCACAGGAGAGACCCCTACTGGTGACCTACAGTCATGACGGGCGCAGCCAGACCCTAGCTCGCTCTGCGGGCCGCCAGGAGGGGGGAAAGAAGCTAAAGAGGAGGCACAGGAAGGGACGGGATGGGAATGGGGACTGGGGGAGAGGCAGGCGACAGGGCCGGAGGGAGCAGAGGGTGAAGCGAAACGGCGGAAAGGGGGCGAGGCTGCAGCAGCTTTCCCGGAACCTCTGCCGGCGTTACCCGCTCTACGTAGACTTCAGTGACGTGGGCTGGAACAAGTGGATCGTGGCGCCCAGTGGCTACCACGCCTACTTCTGCCTGGGCGAGTGTCGCTTCCCCCTGGCCGACCACATGAACTCGTCTAGCCACGCCATGGTGCAGACGCTGGTGAACTCGGTGAACAGCGATGTGCCGCGGCCCTGCTGCGTGCCCACGGCCCTCAGCCCCATCGCCATGCTCTACCTGGACCAGCAGGACCATGTGGTGCTCAAGAACTACGAAGAGATGGTGGTGGAAGGCTGCGGCTGCCGGTAGCGTTGACGAGGGTGGAGGGGAATCGTGGGAGAATTCCAGGATGATTGTGGGAGGCGTGGCGTGGCGTGGCGTGGCGTGGGGGTGGTGGGGGGATGACGGCCCTCAGCGTCTCTGAGTCACAGTTAGGGAAGTCAGTGTTCATATATGTGATTACAACTCACAGGGGCGTAGCTAAAAATTCTGGGACCCCTGACAAAATGTCACCTTGGGCTTCCCCCATTATATAATTCTATAATTTTACGCATTCAAGGGCCCTTGTGAAGTGCTAGACCCTCTGGATCGCCCGGGGTATCCATGACCCTACTACACTCCTCATGCTAACCTTATTACTGTTCTTATCGGACTATTTATTCTATTGAAAACAGACATTTTGGTAAAAGCTATCCTCAATGTTACACATTGCTCAAGAAAAAAACTGGTGAAATAATATACCGACTGGACCTTCTCTCCCAGCAGAGTACAGTGCTATGTAAAAATTGAAGGCGATTCTTCATTGTCTGGTCCCCGAACTAACGGATAGTACCCATTCAGTTGTTTGTATGTGTCTGTCTGTTATTTCACAGTTATTATGATGTTTTCTTTTGATGTAGAATGCTGTCACGTGGAATTTCCTTACTCTATTCTGATTGTGACCCAGGAATCCCCACTGTTAATGGATGTTTCCAACTCCCTGTTAACGCAGTGAGTGTGTCTGAAATCACATACTACTCCTCAACTGTAGTGTGCACTGTATGTATGCATAAGAACAGTATGCATGCACTCCGACACACTGCAGTCATAATCTTGTGTATTACCTGACCCGGATGTTTACCAATGAGGTAGCTGTACCCCCATGAAAGATAACAACTCTCAACAAAAAATACATGTTTGAATCAGCTTATATAACTGGGTGTTTTTCTACTTAAATTTGTACAGAGGCTGCACTTCCTCCACCACCTTGACACAAATTTTTGAGGCAGTGACATCCTTTGTCTCTGGTTGCATCTCCAGTGGCCTTGCGTAGCATCCATCAGTTGCACCTACAGAATTTTGCAGACTTATATGTCATTTGGGTACCGTTTGCATACTGTCTCATCCATACTGCTCACTTTGCGTAGTATATTTAAACAAGTAAACAAGTATGTGATTTTGAATACACCCTCATGTGTTGCACAAGCTGAAACCACTCGTTTGCTCATTTTTATGCTACTGCCATTACTATGGACTGTGATGGAGACCAAGCACATTCACAGATGAAAAATGAACCTCACAGACTGTATATAGTTCACAGGATATTTAAAACAGCAATAATATTAAGTATCATATTGTTTGAATGTCTTATTATTTAAAGAGAAATTTATATTCTTTTCTTAAAACTTGTCTTAAAACAAAATTCCCTAATAATACTCCTTCTAACTTAAAATAACACATTTATGTATTTACATAGCAGTCACTTATGGAATATTTAAAACTGAAGCATATTTTATGTTTCTCCTCTTCATATAGTTCAAAAACCAAAATGACGAACCATTCAGTGATGGTGGCTTTTGTCCGCGTTTTGTATAGTTGGGTGTGTGCATGTGTGTGCGTGTGTCTGTAATGTGTAATTTTATATGTACAGATAGTGCAGGTGAAGTCACTATGAACAGCACACGCCTCAGGAATTTCCGTGTCCATTCTCTCATGTCGTCTGGTAGGTCCTGTGACGGATACGTTTGTGAGTGTCAAGTCGTGGTTTTTGCAGGACTGCCCGGAGTATTGTCTTATTTGCAAAGAAAAAGCCATGCAGTGTCTCCATGACATGATATTTGCAAGATATTCCCAGAGATTCAGTTAACTGTTAACTGTTCTTTGGACGTGCCATGTCTAAGAAAACAGCGTCTATTAACAGTATACAATGTGTGACATTGCCAGAGGATGGCCTGATGTATGTATTAAAAAGAAAATATCTAATCATTTATGAAATATAATCGTTTTCCCTTTTTGTATGTCTCATATCTGAAATACTTTGTGCTGCTCAAGGCAAGGCCATTGATGAGGGAGAGAGAAGGCATGCTCTTCCCTTACCAGGATGTTTGTCCATTACAATGCAGTTTACACACGCTGATACCCCCCATATCTAAATAAGGAAAGACGTTCCAACTCCCGAGATAATTGCCTCAGGTAGGAAAATAAACCAGCAGTCAATATGGAGTTAATCTGCAGCTCAATTTTGCAACTGTTACTTAAATGGACCCCCTACTTGAGGTCCTTTCACAATCTGCAGTCTTCCGCAGTCTGGTTTGGAAATTCTTCCTCACTGCCGTCTGCCTGGGGGGATTCTTGTGGGTGAGCTGAGAGGTTAAGAGGCTGAGATGAGAGGTGGGGAGGGACAAAACGCCTCACCACCCCTTCACCTCATCCCCGGACCACCCAGCTCCATCCTGAGGAGCCCCTTCTGGAGGTCGACGGCCAAGCCTACTGCTTTCGGGGAGAGTCTGGCCACGGCTCGATCCACTACAGCTGTTACGGGCCGGAGGCCCTGAGCCGTTCTGCGTGTGGGCACGCGTGTGGGCCTATGTTTTTCCCGTGAAGTGCACTGCAGGGCCGAGAGGAACAAATAAGCTGGTGAAATGCATTCCGCATGAGTCACGCACCAGCCGGAAAGTGACCTTTGCCTCTCTGTCTTTCGGCCACTGTACAGATGCAGGATTATGACAGCATGTTGC
Source organism: Hippopotamyrus pictus (assembly GCA_026781145.1). Taxonomy (NCBI): domain Eukaryota; kingdom Metazoa; phylum Chordata; class Actinopteri; order Osteoglossiformes; family Mormyridae; genus Hippopotamyrus; species Hippopotamyrus pictus. The sequence continues at coordinate 10,119,671 of JAODLC010000040.1, read as the reverse complement.
GCTGTTATGCTCAGCTGGGCGGATTGGGAGTTTAGATAGCATAGCCATCTTGCCAGGTAAATAGAGTAAAGTGTGTCTTCAATACAAGTGACCTTGATCTTGGAACAAAGGCAGGAATAACCAAGTACTCTGCCATATGCAGGCATAGCACCGCTAACTGCATAGCACCGTTAACTGCATAGCACCGCTAACTGCATAGCACCGTTAACTGCATAGCACCGCTAACTGCATCGGTGATCAAAATTGAGTTTTGACCAAAATCAGGTTTCTTGGGCTCTGTTTCGTCTCGACAAAATATTATAGTTCAACTATAACTGGTTTTGAATAAAACACTTTCACTGACCCACACCCTACATATATGGATGAACAGTAAAAAAAAAGCCATTTTTCTACTTTTTTTTATGTCAGTTACTGTGTTTTGCCTTTGTAGGACAATACTGTAGAATCACAATTTCATGCATATTGAGGTGGTACTCAACAATTTCCATGCAGATATAGGTTACATTTTGACAGATGGGTGTTTCAGGCTACACAGTATAACATGCTTAAGGCAGTAAATAATGGGTCTTTCTGTGGACCAGTGATATTATGTAAGCCTGGTAAATCCCAGGCTGCGTAGACGAAATGATCTGTCTTTAATGCCAAAATGTATGTGTGCAATTTTTCATAACTCAGTCCACTCAGTTAAATCAGTGATGAAAGTTCTTCATTGAATTATGTGAGCGAGTTTCGGTTCTCGTTATTGTGACATACGATGAGGAAGTCTGATGTTAGGTCACCGGCGGTCTCATCTCAAAAACAACAAAAAAAATGGACGGAGTGAGTTTTGGAAATATGCTCTTCAGTTATTATCTCAATCAGTTGTGGGACCTACTCAATAACTTTAATTAGTTGTCTGACAGGTGGAAAACAGGACAAACCCCACCTATCCACATCCTCCCTCATCGGTCATTGTGCCCTTTCTGCCATTTTAAAAAATCGTCAGTAGGAAAAAAAGTGAAGGGAAAAAGGAAGGCAAAGGAAAAAAACGTCATGTCAGTTCTATCCCAAGGGAGCTCTTGAAAAAGCACGTCTCCTTTGACTGGAACTTGGGTCAAAACCTTAGATATAATCGCCCTTATCTCAGGAGACAGTGCATAATTGTTGACTAATGATGATGCTATTAAGATAATTGAACTAGCTGGACTTTTAGCATATACATTCATGCAATGTGTTTGGGAATGCAGCAGCCTTACAGAGGAACTTTATCAAAATGATTATGCCATTAAACAACTGAGCTAAGATGTGTACACACTGAGAAGATTGATAGTGCAGTATATCAAGAACTTCTGGGGAAATGGCACCGTCCCACATACAGAGACTCAATGAAAATTAAGGTGTAACTATTCTAAAAGCAGATTGTATATCTGATCCAGTCATAAATCAACAAGTCATAAATGTAGGGCTTACACTGATGATTGTGACAGCAAGTTTGTTTAACAAACACGAGCCAATTCCAGCAAAGATAGTCACGCGGAAAATGCAGACCTTTGTACTGTAAATGTGGCAATTGACAATGATCGTTGAAAATAGTTTCTCTGGATGGGGGAATTATGGCAGAGATTGTGTTTGGGTTTAGATAGCTGTTGCTTGCTGTCCCTTTTGCTTCCTGGGCGTGCCTTGGGTAATGTGTGGAAGAGAGAGACTGGATAAAGACTTAACACTCCCGGCACAAATCTCCCGCGTCTAGCCGCCAGTCTGCACAGTCCCAAGATGAAAAATTATGTTTTTTCAGGTGTATCCCATGACGTGGGCGCCATCGTTGCCTGGCTGGTAATCACATTCTCTTTTTTTTTTCTTCCCTGGGATACTTATTTCCCCATTTTTCATCTTATTTACAAAATCACTTGCTGATTTGGACAATTAAGAGATTTCAATGAGGCAATGATGCCTTCAGTGTGCGCCAATGAGGTATGGGATAGATTGAAATGACAGGGAGGTGGACAGTGTGAAAATATTCCCGCCCTGATGTGCAGACCCAAATGCAGCCCCGTGGTATGATTATTTTTGATGAGGTGTCACCAGGTACACCTTAAAAACCCAGATGTTCTTCCTTTCCTATACCAGGTAGTTATGTCATATCTGCTGGACCACTGGACCTGGTAGGAAGTAGCAGGAGGCATATGTGTAAATGCAGTGCCCCCTGGACAAAATGTCACCTTGGGGCCTGCCGCCCAAGTTCTGTGTCGTTCTGGGCCCCCCTGAATCTGCCAGGGCATCCATGCTGCTCTGTTACCCCTGGAAAGTAGTAAACAAACAAGTGACAAAACAAAACTAAACTGAGAAGGAGGGGGAGTCTTGAAGTTGCATCGAGCTGATTGACTTTCTGCTCTTCCAGATGTCCAGATGGCTTAGAAGCCAGAGAGCTACAGCAGAGGGCACAGGCCACCAGGACGGGATGGATGTGGCTGGTGTTTTATGAGCCTTCTGTTAAACGTGGGGCGGGGACGGGGAGTGAGTCCCAATTCCAAGAAAGTACTTAACTTCAGTAAACAAACCAAAGGTAGAATAAACCCAACGTCATGGTGGTGTCAAGTATCTTTATAATCTTTTGTTTGTGTCAGGCATGTGCCTTGATAATCACCTAAACGTTCTAGCAAAGTTCATTTTACTTATCATTGTTGAAGTACAAGTGGTTATAGACTATATCATAACCTAGTTACCAATCACAATGAGGTCCAGGGACTCTGGGTTTAAAAGAGCTTGTAGTTCTAATTTTCATTCACCATTTTTTTAATGTTTTGGGCAAGAGTGTAGATATGGGAAGTAGGGAGACGTCCATATCAATACTGTGGTGGCACTGTTTGTCTTTAGGGGGGCAAGTGGGGGGAGTTTCGGGGCTGATTTGGTCCCTACCAACATTGAAACTAAACCTATTCCCTTGGTTTTGGGTAAATATAGCAAAGGGTTAAATGACAAGATTTGTTTTTGTTTTTCTTGTAGGTGCAGGTAATTACTCTCGTGCATAAATATGTGAATGAAGGGGCTGTCACAATATTTCAGAGTGTCTACTCTATTACAAAGACCACCCTCCCTTTCTGTGTGCATGTCAAAGATAGAAAGTTTTCTGTCAAACTCAGACTGAATTATGCTTTAAAAATATACTGGCTTTTTTTTCAGCCCCAAAAGTAGGAAACTCGACCCCCCTTGTTCTTTTAATGTGATTGTCTGAGAAAGGATACAAGAGAAATATGCAAGACCACAATAAATAAAATTACTTCATGAAAAAATGAGTTCATTGATCGTGATGAATGGTCACCAGGGGAAACATTAAAAAAATGCTCCACCGCTCCTGTTTTTTGTCTCTCTCTCTTTTCTTCACCCTGTTCCTCCTGCAGAAAGAAATCATTACATTTGCACATGTGTCCGTCCTCGAAAACACGGCCGATAACAGGACCGTGAGTAACGGCTGGCCATCGCTGTGCAGACCACACCATGCTCCAGAGAAACATTAAAACATGTTTCATCCCCTCCAACACAGGAAAAAAGGGGTAAAAAAAAAAAAACCCTGTCGTTGAAATTAGATTAGCGTTTAAAACATATGTGAATTTATCCAGCCCGAGTGGCAACTTCTTAGCAGATGCTTGACCTATCTTCAATTCCTCCGAGCCCCGGTTCTTTGGTTTCTCTCTCTCCTCGTCTCTCCGAATCACAGAACCAGAGGAGAGACTGTGTAAAATATACTGCGCCGTCTGGGTGTTCCAATGTCAACACTAGCTTCTACTAAAGTAAAGATGTTACGGAGTGCGAAGGTACGTTAAAATGCTTTACCGTGGTTGAAGCCCTTTTGCTGGGTTAAGGAGGTGTGAAAATGATGCTCGTTCCTTCAGAGGAGCCCAGTGGAACTGATTTGTGGTAAGCCACATACATAATTACACCCAAACCAGCGGATCCCGCGAGCTCTGGCTCAACATGGAAACCAGGTGGAAACGGCGTGAAGACAAAATGGTGGAGAGGCTGATAAATTCATCTCCTGAGGTGGGCTGCTTAGCTTAATCACTAATGCAGAAGCTGAAGTGTTGAGCTGGGGAATTTTGCTGGGGGTGAGGTAGAGGGAACAAACCCAAGGCTATAGCTGGATGACCGAAAACTTGGGATGCAACTGCAGGCACATCTCCATATCTTGTGAGTGAGGATCTGCTATACCCAGAACCCAGAAAATTGGTATAGGCAGTGCAAAAACAACCTCTAATCCAATCAAGTCTGAGATCACGTCACAGGAAGCACCAGGCATATGAGGCAGATCATGGGTGGAACGCGATGTATGCCAAGTGCTGTTAGACCATAGGGAAAGCCAGAGGAACATATGGAGAACATGCAAAGAGCACATTGGCCAAACACTCAAAAGTGAGGTAAAAGTGCCCCCTATCACCACTGAAATAAAAGTTTATGCACCAAGTTTAAAGGAAAGTTATTTTAAAGCCAAATTGCCAAAACATGCAGATGCATGAATAATTATTCCTATAGGGGTGATTGCGCCCTGTCATGGGTTGGCATCTCCTGCTGGATTATTCCCTACCTTCTGCCCATTATTTTTGGGATAGGGTCCTCACCTCCACAACGTTGTAAAATACAAGAGGTATAGAAATTGAATGAATGAATGAATGAATGAATGAATGAATGTTTCAATATGCAGACTCTTGGCATTCTTTCAACCAGCTTCCAGATGTAGCCACCTGGAATGCTTCTCCGACAGTCCTGAAGGAGTCTCCACAAGTGCTGGGCACAAGTTGGCTGAATTGCTATTAGTCTTTTGATCCAACTCATCCCAAATGCGGGGGCCACGTCATCTGTGACAGAGCTCCATCTCTTTCTTTGTTCACAAGATAATACTTGCCACATAACCTCGAGGTGTGTTTAGGGTTGTTTTCTTGTTGAAAAATAAATGATTTTCAATACTGTATGCCAGTACATAGGCAAACCCTTGAAAAAGAAGATGATTTCCCATTATTGATTTTTTTCTGGAACAGTGGCTCAGTGGATAACGCCACAGACTTACACCCTTGCGGCTGTAAGCTTAATTCTTGGCACTGCCTCCATGTTAATGATGCTTACATATTCTCCACATTCACACAAGTTTCCTCCAACTAGTCAAGCCAAAGACCTCTGGTTTAGGTGAACTGCTGTTTCTACATTGACTGGCATCCCATCCAGGGAGTCCCCCTGCCCTGTGCTTCTGCGATAGGCTCCATGCTGGCTAGATAAGTGGCCATTGAACATGGATGCGCAAGACTGGATTGCCTACTGTGTGAAACTGCAGCACAGGTATGCCCTATGAACCTAGAACTTGGGTCGCAGTTGTAGACAGAATTACACAGCTCCCTGAGGCTCAGCGAGACATAAAAGCACAATGTGCTGAAGAAATGTACAGCCTAATCCTTCCCCACAGCATAGATCTATCCATCTTCCATCTAGGACAGACTTGCGTGTCTTTCAGTAGGAAGTTGGAAAATATCTGAGGTAATGAAAATCACACTGGAGGCACCAACATTTGTAGATACTGTATTTTTTTTGCCCAAGGAAATAAGGATGTACCCATGCAGAAAAAATCAAGTCTGAAATAATGTTCTAGCCTCTAGGCACACATACGATTCACCTTTATTTTACTTACCAGTGTAACTGAGATTAAGACGACACACTCTGCAAATTTTGGAATCTGTTATGCTGCATTTTTTTTAGCATTAAAGAATGATGGCCCTAGTAATCCCATCCAGGGTTTCCACCTGCTCTGAGTATCTTGGGATGGGCTCCAGGCTTCTCTTGACCCTGTGCTGGCTAAGTGCTTATGGAAGACAGATGGATGGATCATCCTGGTAAAAAGAAATGCTGTGGAGATAGCGTGTGCTGGACTTCCATCAATGAACGTGTTGGATGGAGGCATCTGGCAAAGAAACTTGAGATAAAGCAATCAAGAGAAAAAAAAGTGAATAGAACAGTCACCCAAGATAAATGAAGTGGATTCGTTTCACTATCCTTATCCAGATAAATGCAAACAAAAGATTGTTTTCTAAAGCCATTTTGATGAAAGATTACTTGGATTATCTCAAATCTTCCAGCGATGTTCTAGGCACACAAGAATGTCCTGACAATGTTAGGATAACATAATGAAAATTACTATGGTATTATACTGGGGATCCGACTGAAGCATTTCCCATTGTTTCCTGGGAACTTTCTCTGTGAGCTGGGCAGCCGTATAGGTGCCTGTTCCAGCTGTGAAACCGGATAACAACTGGATCCAGTGAATATCACCCAATGAGCCACCGGAATATGGTCTGGAAGCAGTGCAGGGTGGGGGCCGGGGGGGTTCAGCTACATCTGGGCCTCACCGCTCTCAGGCACAGTCTAGACGCCAGCACGGTAGCCGGCCTCCTGAAGACCCAGAGGTTCTCCGGGAAGTGAGCGAGCCGACAACAGGAAGCCCTTTAAATCACATCGCAGATGGATATAAATACTTGAAGGAGGGCGCCAAGAGGTGGGGCAGCCACAGGACAGGGGCAGACCTGCTTAATGCTGCCGCTACCATTTGTGTCAGGCGAGAGGTGACAGGAAGTGGTCGACGGAGACGGAGGAAGTGAGAAAGACAGGGGTGACGGTGATGGAGAGAGTAAGAAGGGGAGAAACGGATTTGGGGGAGGGGGAGGCAGAACACAGGTGGGGAAATGCAGGAGGATACGAGCCCGTCCTTTAATGACGTGGTCAAGAAATAAAATTGTTATCCCATACCACATCAATCCTAGAACACAGGTGTTCAATGACAGATCAAATCCTTCTCCTATTTTATACCTCCCCTGCTTCCCTCTGTGTTTTTTTTCCTAATAATGATATAAAAAACAATTTAATGTGAAAACCATGAGCACATATGGTAGAGATCAAACCTGGTTAAAGCTTCATCGGCTGTGGTGTCAGTCTTCTCCCCTCTGGCTTTTAACCAGCCCGACTCTCGTGAGAGAGTGAATCGTCAGAATAGTCCTGGTTTGTTTTAACCCCTAATCACATCTTGTTTAACTTGGTGCAGCTCTCAAAGGCCTTGACTAGAAAAATAAAAAAATGAAACATGGATTTATGTCATCTGTACTACTGTGCATGTTTATGTGATTTTTTTGTGAATGTAATGGTTTCTGTGCCTGCATTAGTTTAAATCAAGTCAAGTCAAACTTTCTTGTCACTTCAAAAGTGGCAGGCATCCATCTATCCATCTTCTATACACACCCGTGTGTATCATGGGTGCCTGGAACCTATCCTAGATGCTATGGGTGCATGGCAGGGACTTACCCAGGATTGGGCGCCAACCTATTGTAGTGCAATTATACAATGAAACGAAATAACGTTTGTCTGAGACTTTAAAAACGGCTTTGCACGTACGACACAAACGACAACAATGAGTAAAAAAATAAATAAGTAAATAAACATGCTGTAAAAGTAGTGCAACTTTCAACGATGGCTGTGAAGTGGGTTTGACTGTGTGCAGTTCCATGCATGAATGTGTAGTTCCATGCAGGAACTACCACTGAAGGGTTACTCAACTCTGCTTACCCAGCTGCCGTAGCAACTCATGTCTCCCGCCTTCCACCTTAGCAACCAACATTGTACTGATTTAATGTCGTATTTGTCCCTACTAAAGCCTCTCTCTCCCCCTCACATGCGTTGAAAGTCCTCAGCATTTTTGGCCTACAGTGCCAAGTTCCATGGTCTGCTTTAGAGCTGTCTGCCCCCAGTTCCACCTCAAGAAAATAAATATCTGAAAATGCGAAGAATAATTTTTTTGTTACTAAAAATACTAAAACATGGGAGAGCGTATTCTTTCAATGCCTACATAGCCTCAACATCCCAAAACAACATTGATCTGTGACATTTGCACGTTACTGTGAAAGCCAACCCTCTCTTCCATGTGCAGCTCCGTGGACTAGGCCTCTGTGGGTGTGATTCAGAGGTACCTAATTCAAATCCCATGCTTGACATAATCATCAGAATAACCGTGAAAGGCCCATAAGGGGTGTTGGAGAAATGGCTGACCCGTTGCTTAAACCGCAAGCCTTGCTCTCAACTATAGATATCTATATATGCATCATAGAAGGAAAAATTAAAAGATGTGCAAAAAGCATTCTAATATACTTGTGTAGATGGCAACTAGAGCATCATTACCAAGTAAATTCACATCATAAAGTCTTCCTCATTGATATTCTTTAATCTGTTATTCTTCAAATATTTTGTTAATGTTGGGCAGCCAGTTGACCTTGGGCCCCCAGAGGTTTTTTTTCTCCTTACTTGGGAATTTTTGGTTCCTCTCCTCTGTTGTCATCTAGCTTGCTATATTTAATTTCTTTGTCTTCCCCTTTTCCCTGTTTTTGTATTATTCTCTCTTAATGATGTTGTAATGTATCACAACACAGCCATATAAAGCTCCTTGGGGCAACTCTGTTGTGAAAGGCACTATATAAAAAGAATTTGATGTGAAATGTAGAAACATTAGAATTTGAATGTATAGCCACCCAACCACCTTCTAACCACATATCTATCACAGGGTTGTGGGGTTTTCATGTACTGATTAGTTTAAATATCCATTTTGAATCACTGACTGGTCATGGATAACGTGTGTATGTCATACACGGATACCTGATAACAGAATAATATAATGAAAAATGATGTTTTAGTGTTTTTAAAGTTATGCATTACAGATGGCTGTTGAAATTTTTAAGGTCTTGTAGTTGGAAGCAAAATAATATGCTAAGATATCAGTTTTAATGACCCATTTATCCTGGATAGAAACAAAATGACTACAACACCAAGAGAAATCTTGCTTTTCTAACACATTTCTAAAACATTTCATGTATGGACTCACTTATGAAAATTCAATATAAGGGTCAGTCGAATCTAAACAAATAGATCTTAGCTGGACCTTCAATGAAACTCATTCTCTTTTCCCTCCAAGTATCTCTGGACATCTTAAAAAGCTCAGCTGCTTCTCATTCTTGGTGATTGTGAATCTCGGTTGAGCATGGGTGTGTGGGTGTAGGCATGAGCTGCTTAGTACTGGAGTGCAGGAACAGCATTCAGTGACAGACAAGATCATGCCACTGAAAATAATCAGGTATTCAAATGACCAAAATGGAAGGAATGACTTGCTGTCAGTTGTAATACAGAAATTACAAAGACTTTCTTCATAAAAACATGTTATGTCTCATTCAGGGTGTCTTCCTGTGCTTCCTCTGATAAACTCCAGGATCATCAAGACCCTGTACTGGATAAAGGATATTGGAGATAAACATAATTCTTATGAGGTTCTATATAGTGCCAGTCAAAATTCAACACATCTGCTTTTAATGCATTTGGCTCTATTCCAGCGTTAGGGCTAAATGTCTTGATGTAATGAAATAATACATATAAAATATGCAACGACCAAGAGAAGTGTTCATTTTAGACTCTTCAAAATTGCCCCCAGTTGCTTCAGAGACAGCTTTGCAGACTCTTGGCAGCTTCTCTCAATCAGATTCCATATGCAGCCACTTGGAATGCTACTCCAACAGTCCTGAAGGAGTTTCCACAAGTTCTGGGCACAAGTTGGCTACTGGGCTCTTGATCCAACTCATAATGGGCGCCAGGTCATCTGTCACAGCGCTCCATCTTTTTCCTTGTTCACAAGATAATACTTAATACATAACCTCAAGGTGTGCTTAGAGTCAATATCTTGTTGAAAATCAAGCCGATTTCAGAAGGTGTGTCCAGATTTTCATTAGTACTGTATTCAATTGTCTCATTAGTACATAAAAACAGCATGAGAGAAATTGAAGTACTTAAAGACAACTTGGAATTGTTGTTCAGCAGAGTTCCCTGTATGCTAATGCAAATGCTTAAATTGAACACCTTCAATACACTCCTAGGTACATAAATTACTACTTGTATATAGATACACAAGCACATTTGCTAAGCCAAGTAAATAATGGCATATTCTGATGTTTAATCATAAATCCTATTATGGGACATGTGTAAAGATGAAAACGACATGCCTTTATTCCAAGAAATGATTGGTGAGTTTGCCCAGCGTTTTTCCTCCAGTGCTTTTGTCTGACAGCTTACTTGTTCCATTCTACACTCTACAATGTTAATACAGGCAGTCACTGGGTGAAGAATGTCCGACTTTACGGACAACTCGTACTTACGGACTGCCATAAAGCTTATTATGTTAAACATTTGGATTAAATATAATGGTCCATAATAATGAACACTCACACTATTTTGCGATGCTCATGCAAATATTGCATGGCTTTAGTGGTTCATCAAATCGGGGTTCAGTGCGGTACCATATGAAGTTACTTTTACTATTTCTGTATAATTATTATCATTACTATGTAGTGTATTATTATTTTTCCAACTAGTCTACAAATTCAACTTGAAGTCCTTGAAATTCCCTGAAATTTTATTACTAGCAGGTTTTCCTTTGACTTTGAGTAGGATGCTGTACAACCAAACTATACCACTAGTGTGGATTCTAGCCTTCTGGGAAAATGCTTTGACAGCCTGATGGAAAATGAGAAATCAGAGGAAATGATCCACTGTTGGAAGTTATCTTTATTTAGTCTTTTGTGGTATAGTTCAGGCAGCTGAGCTTTTCATACAATATATGAATTCACACTCTTCCCATTTCCCAAAACTGTTTACAGAGACAAGTTCCAGACGGCTGAACGGAAAAGTAATGACGGTTAAATTTGGAGAGGGAAAGAGCGGGAGGAAAGGTCCCTTTCCGCTCGTAGCATTTCCTTTTGTGTGTGAAACGAATCAGCGATTGAGTCTTGGATGTTGTTTATTTAAGATATGATTTCCTTACCTTGTGCAATTTCCTTCCAGTCCATGCCTCACATTACCTTAAAGCAAAAAAGTAAATTAACATCGAAGAACGGCACTCAATGTCCGTTCATCCATGGATTAGTGATTGAAGGGATTGGGGACGTCCTTCAAGGCTGGCTGGGTGAGATTTGTATTAGGCCAGCTTGGCTTGTCAGGCCCAACACATGTTACTCAACAGGCATGAGGGATTGAGTTTAGTCAGGAGGCATGGGTATTGTTTAATGGATCTTGACGTCAAAGGTACAATGCAAGCTCCATCTGTTGTCTGAAATAGGTGCAATGGGCTTGGAAACTCCACAACATTATATATCACCTCCCCACCACTGTAAGTTAGCATGAGAGTATCAGCTCCTCTCGTGCTAACTGACAGTGGTGGGGAGGTGATATATAATGTTGTTTTGGGTTATTACTTCAGCTGAAGCAAAACAAAATAGCCAGAAAATAGCCATGAAAAACAGGTGCAAGTTGGGTCTCATGGTTGGCTCAAATCAAACATTGGCTTCTACCGTCACATCCAGTGCCATGTCTGGTCATTGTGACACTTGGTGCAAGAGATTGACGATTGGACCAGCTACAAAGGAGATGCTCTAGCTTTGGATTTCATTCCTCCCCACAATTTCTGTTAAACCCATCTCCCATACTCAAATAAAGTTCCTATTCCCTTCTCGCACTCCCGCGTCACGTGATTCTTTTGGTCTTCCCAGCCAAAGCAAGTTGTACAGAAGCCGACTGCCAACTTGCTCTGTTGTTTGGTGGTCTTCATCACCTTCAAATATTAAATTCAGAAACAGTTTACTAAACTTGTCATTTTTATTTATTAATGTGAAAGGTCACATTGGATAAGGCAAATTGCTACTGTGGATTTAGACACACATAAGCATAGTTTGTAAATTGCATGTTTATGTAATAATTGGCATGTAGAAGGCGGAAAGATGTATGATTTAGAGTGAGCAAGGGTTTTAAAAATCCAGCAACTTAAGACATCACTTTGGATGCTTTTCCCATTTTGGTTTGTTCTTGTTTATATGCATTATTTTGCTTTTGGCTAACCTTAGTCACTGACTGACATTTTAAATCCTGTTTTCTTTCCAAGGCATATTTATGTTTTAGAAATGTCCGCATTTTTTTTCCTGCTGGAGCTCACATTTTGTACAGTGTTAGTACCAGCTGCCATGGTTGACAAATGCAGGCAAAATTTTAGTCTATAAAATGTGATTCTTACAATTTGACTTCATATATTACAGAAACAAACAAAAACACTTTACATAACAGCATCACATGTTTTTATAGGTCAGCATTTTTTAAGTCTTTGCTTTGACGATTCTTTCTAACTTGATTTCATTCATTTACCTTTTTTGTAGGAGAGAAATCAATAACTACATTAAATTGAGGGCAATGGGTCTCTAAAGTCCCCACAGAGAAAAATGCAAAGATTCTTATTTGAAATTCCTGAATAATTTTCTCACGCTATTATCCTATAAATTCAAAGAAACGATATACAATAAAACGCTTTCACTTTTAATGTTTTGCTAGGTCTAACGGATTATTTTTGTGCGTGAATCATCATCTGTATATAGAATTTCCATTCTGTACATTCACTTCGACCTGTACTGCCCAAAGCACCATCTAGAGTCTCTGACACGCAACTTGACTCTGACTCAAGTCACAAATTTGATGACTTGTGATTCGACTCAGCAAAACTGATTGAAAGACTTGGACTTGAGGGCAAATGACTTGAGACATGGCTTGCACTTGCAATGTTTTTATTCTTAAGACTTTACTCGGACTCGCCTACAAGTGACTTGTTCCCATCCCTGCCAAAGGCTCATGGGAAATTGAGTAGCATAAACCAGATGAGGTTTTGAATGTGGTGATTATAAAGCAAGGATTATTCTTGTAGAAGTGACTGACAGATAAAAGAAATACGTTTATTAGTGCTAGTACTTTGTGTATATATTTCACTTTCCATATCGTTCTGAAACAGAAATCCCTTCTTGTAAGATTTTTTTCCCCCCAGAAAACTAAATATAATCCTCTTTTGGATATGTGAGGCTATGAACAACATATACTTGTAATTACATAGAATCTGCCTTTAAGGGGAATTTACAGTAATTCAGAAATAACTACATGACAGACAATGTATGCAGGTACTTCAATTATGGTAGCATATAAAGCATGGATGAAGTGTCTGCAAATTAAATAAATGTAAATATAACACGAAAAGAAACCTTATCTTTAAGAATAAACTTTATAGTTTTGTAGATAATTGGATCCACTGTTAACTGCTCTCAATCACACACCATGTCATGTTTTTGAGTGATATGAGTGTTTTAATTTTTAATATACATGGTATTTTTGGTTTCGTTTAATTTGTGTAGGCTAATTGTCAATGAAGATGGCATTCACAAAAGGAGACTAAAACTTCTAGACGAGCTAATTGTTCAAGGCATTATTTTGTTAGTTAACAGAAAAGGTTTACAATTGTGTTATTTCTGTATTGGCATTTGTTGTCAGAGCAACGAAATGGAGCAGATGGTAATGCGTTTAAATATATAATTCAGTGAGGGGACATTTTAAGGTTGAAATAAATTACTTTGTGCGTGAACAATTTGAAAAGCAACTAAATAAGGAACGGTATCTTGGGAGGAATGAAAATGTCAATCTGGCAGTCAGGTGTTGAGGGTTTGAAAACATTGCCCTCTGCTGGAAATTGTAGTTTTTGCATTTTTTTTTCCATTTGTGTTTCGATTTTCCTAGTAAATTGACGAGCACATTCCTTTTGACTTCCGGATTTTCTGTCATTTAAAAAAAAAAAAAAAAAAAAAAATATA
>JAODLC010000040.1:10078277-10097955 GCA_026781145.1 Hippopotamyrus pictus | reverse complement strand
TTCCAGGTCAAACTGGTTTGTTCGACTTTCAAGAAATTCGAGTTTTAGTGAGTTCGAGAACCGAGGTACCACTGTATATATATATTGATGCTCTTCAATGTACCATGTACTCCTACAACATTACTAAGACGTTTGTTTAAATAATACTACAGGCTTATGTCCCTAGGGATTATTTAATGGATGGTTGCTTGTGTTATTAATTTACCATCTGAGTTCACAGGTTAAGGTCTATAGACAGTATTTCCATTAACAGTAATATTTTCTGCTTTCTTAGTAATGGCTTTTCTCTGAGGCGCTTCAGTCTTTTTGACTGGTGAACCATGGACTACAGATGCATTAAAAATTAAGCCTTAATAAATAATATAATTGTAAGGTTGTGTATAATTGTAATAGCAGACATTCATCACAGTAATTCTCCGGCTGCCCTCTTAGTTGTCAAGCCTCCTACAGGCATGGACATGCAGTGTTTCAAGTTATAGTATTTTTAGCTTTTATTTATAACTTTTTATTGCTAGGTTAACTATCTGTTATATAAACATTTTCAGTAGGGTAATTATATTAAGTTTCACAGATTGGTAGTTGTAGATTTATTTGCTTAATATTTATATGCACTGTGATATTAAAGTCGCTAACTAACTAAATTTGTTAGATTGATAGATAAACAAAGGCTTTGGTGGAGCTACCTGTTTTCTCTTTGGTACTCTTTTGCTATTTACCAGTATTTAAACAAAAAAAGTGAAGTATCTGACAAGTCTTATTACTTGTGGATATTTCTGATTATCAGACTTGGTAATCCAAAGTACATTGTGCAAGCTTCTACAGTGTCTGATAGCTACAACTTAAACAAGTAGTGCAGCACGTAGTCTCTGAACATGCTGAAGGCCCACAAGCAAAGCTGTGTAAATTCCTCTTGACATCTGGCAACTGATAAAATGATTTGGCTTGTTAATTTATACATTTAAGTAGCCTGTGGTTTGCCTTTTGCTTTATACAAGTATTGTTTAACCTTGAAGTGCACCCTAAAGATACATACAAAGTCATCAGTTCACTAATAATTTGCTGTTCTACTTAGTGTCTTGTAAACTACACTTTTTAAAATGAACTGTCTAATTGTGAATGGTAGGTTACTGGTTATAATTTGTTAGTGAGTATGTTTCAGGCTGCTACCATTAGGAATTAGGTTATTTTCTTTCTTTCATTGGAGCTATATTAATGAGAGCATTTTTTCTCCCCCCCCCCCCCCCCCTTCATTTGTAATTAAAATGTTCCTAAGCTTAGTGAGTACGGGGGCTTATCCTGCATAAGCCCTTGTCTCTACATGATCATTAAATCCCTGGAAGTGCTTTTTCTGTAACCGGTTCATGTTTCAGGTGGTGGGCTGGTTCGGTGATCAGCAGGCAATTAGAGCAACTACCTCCAGGAGTCTTTTTCTTGCACACAGAGTTAAACATTGACCAGAGAGCTGGTCATAGATTAATCTAAAGGGTTTATAATCGCACTCAGCAGGGTAGAGGACAGTGTTACAATGATAGGCCTGCTGGTGAACCAGAGAGCAGGCATGCATGGGAAATGGGCCCACTGTGTGCAACAACAGATCTGCGGATTTTTTTTTCTGTTGACCCTAGGCTGTAAGGTTGTGGGCTTTTTCTGTCATCGTTACTCCTACAGGTTCCGTATATAAAAATAACCTGCCGCCCATTTCTGTGCCAGTAATTTCCATCTGTCTGGTGAGGTCAAGTGATGTCACAAATGCAAGAGTGGGTGTGGGATACACATGCACAAATTGTTCAGTTTAACACGCCTGACTTATATAATGCTTCCAGATTTTATTGTCTCCGGATCAAAAAACCAACCTTTTCACAAAGTAGAGAAATACTTTGTAGTGTATGCATTTCCCTGCATGTGTGCAAAACTAATGGTAAGAACACCTGTCAACGTGGGTGCATCTTTTGTGGAGTTTTTGGACCGTGTTGTGTCCTTGTTCCAGACCTGGAACATCCAAGTTGTATGTCACATGTTGTGTTAATCCCCTACTGCTGGTGACGTGGCAATTCCAGGCGCCCCCAGGCATTTTGGACAGTGCTGCCTCCTGTAGTGTTGCTGTGTGAAAGCAGTCAGGCT
The DNA here is from genome assembly GCA_026781145.1 of Hippopotamyrus pictus. Classification (NCBI taxonomy): domain Eukaryota; kingdom Metazoa; phylum Chordata; class Actinopteri; order Osteoglossiformes; family Mormyridae; genus Hippopotamyrus; species Hippopotamyrus pictus. The sequence goes on along the minus strand of JAODLC010000040.1, from coordinate 10,095,834 downwards.
ATTTCAGACCCTGTGGCTCAGTTGTTAATTATCAGGCCACCTTCCTGGGATCAAGTGCAGACCCTGCAGCTTGCAGATCCCATTTGACCTCTTTTTTTTATGGGTCTGGCTATCCCCCCCTAGTAGAATGGTTAGCTGAGAGTCTTGTGACTCTGGATGCTTATAAATACGTCACATAAGGTTACCAAAATGTTATGTGTTATCCAGGATGATGCAAAGTGCCTTGGTGGTGTGTCAGTCTAGCAGGACTCTGACACCAAAGTGTGACTTGAACTGGAAGGGGTAGGTGCAGATTTGGGCAGCTATAGCAGAAAAGGGCAAAGCTGTAAGCACTGTGCAGTTGGATTCTGTGTCTTGTGTGGTGCACAAATGACTGTGAGGGGTATTCCTTTGGAGATTTTGCACTTACCTGTGTAAAAATACAGACATTCACTCATCCTGGGAAGTCTTTCTGAGTAGTTTATTCAAACTTCCTTTGCGCCCAGCTTATAGCTGGTGCATAGCTAAATGGATAATAGAGATTCAATGTAAAATAGACAGTGCTCTATATGCTTTGGCTTGTTTATTGGTATGCTTGGACTCTTGAAGATCTGAGTTGTGTGGTAATTAATGGTAGCCTTGGAGATAAACCTCAGATGAGTAGTAGGAATAATTAAATTGAGACATTAGGTTGGCAGGTTGGATTTTGTATGCTGGTCCAGAAGGGTAATTGATTGTCAGATTGACACTGATAGGTGATTTGGTTAATGCAGTTTATTTTAGGTCGATTTCCTCCTCTTTGCGTAAATGGTGTGTCAGTCAAGGTTGTAACTGACATGTTTTCTAATCGGTGTATTACCTTCACATCAAAAGGAGATGTGACCCTTTGGGGAGACTGCTGCCTGCTGGTACACATCTGCTTCTCTCCTGACAATGCCATTCTCTCTCCAATCATTTGTTCTGGTGTGTCTCATACCTGGTATCTCAAGCCTCCCCCCAAGGCCAGCTGCAGGGCCCTCTGTCTGGATGTGTTCCTCCCTCTGTCAGGCTTCCCTTGCACCCCCCTCCCAGCTCTCCCTCTAGCAGAACATAGTTGCCCCCGCAAACTGCTTTCCTTCCGGGTGTTCCTGCACCCTGTGCTCTAGGGAGATTAGCCCCGCCGCCACATTTGTTTATCCAAGCTCACGCTCCATCAGAGCCACGTCTTTATTGATGTAGACATGCATGCTTGCATGCGCCAGAGACGTCCTGTTTTTTTTTTTTTTTTGGCCAACCTCACTTTAAAAATTAGATGGTTTCCAAAACATAACATCAGGTTACTCATGCTGCCAAAGCTGTCACTGACTCAGGGAATCAAGGTAAAATTATTGTGTATTAAACTCTTCCTGGCGTTGCAGACCCCTTGGGTCCTTTTTGTCATGGGTCACTCAGAATGTGAAAGCAGCTTGTTCAAATAAATAATTTAGAGTAATTTGTGGGGAGGCAGTGGTCCTGGATGTGTTGTTTTTTTGGGCTGATGGCAGTGGGTGGTCTTAGGTGTGGCTGCAGAAGACGCATCGTTTCCCGGATGGCCCTATATCCCCACACACAGAGCAATGGGATGCTTTTTGTCAATTTCCGCCAGTGTCAGTATCTCCTATTGCAACACCGCCATTTATTAACAATAAAGAATTGCCTGGTTTAGTGAGGAAACTCACTCCCCTTTTTTGAGGTGCAAGGTGCAGATTTGCAAACCCCGATTTTGTGAGCAGTGCTTCAAATGGACTCCAGTCAGTCTATGAGCGGCACACTGTGCACACAGACAGCTGTGTTGGATGTTCTGCTATGAATGACCGCTCCGGGTAAAGCATCCATTAGTATGTATTTGTCCAAGAGACCCACTGGGCACTGTAGGGGATGAATAATCCCTGTGCAAATATAGGCCAGTGCGTCGGTCTGTGGGGTTGACTTGCTGTTAGCTCGGTCTCACCTGGGATTACTGATTGTTGTTTCTCAGAGTGTCCGAAATCTGAACTGTCATTTCTGTTCCCCCCCCCCCTTGTTTTCAATCTGAATTTCCCATGAGTCCTTAGTGCTGTGAAAGGATAAAGAACAGCCTGTCTAGTGGAGTAATGCTCACCATGGGAGCTTCTGTACAGACGCTTGGATGAAAATGTCCAGTTACAGCTGGAGATGTAACATTAACCACGGCAAACATCATGATAAATGGTCAGATCGGTTTGATTTCCTCCATTTGTTAACAGGCTTGTCTCCAAAAAGTAATTCTTAAATTTGTTGTGTACTTATGGTTGTGGATGTTTGGTACAGCCATGTCTAAGGTTATTTTGTTGTATTATGTTTTTTTTTTTTTGCACAGCTTTTGTCTCATCTGTGTTTGCGCGGCTTTGACTTACAGGGGCAGGAGTCTGTTCACCCAGCCCAGTCATCATGTGCTATTAATGGATCCCCACAAAAGCCAGCGATGTGGCTTTTCCATCCAGCCCTGTATATTTGCTCTGGGCTCACATCCTCGCTTATGTCAGCTTTAGGACTGGCTGTGGTGGCACTCAGTCACAAGTACTGCATGTAGATACAAGGGGTACTGGGCCTGGTCCTGCTGCACAGAGGTTTTATTGGTATTGGAATCCTATTGGAGGGGTGGACGGTGAGACACCAGGGAGGCGAAATGAGTAAGTTTGTGGCAGAAATGGCAGGGAAGTGAAAATTATTTCCATGCAGTGATATGACATAAAAGGAGGAGCTAATGGATATTGATCAGCTGTTTGACTTGCAGGCTTTTTAAACCTCACTACTCGCTTTACTGTAGTGTACACTACTGTAGTGGGGCATTAAAGTACTTCTCCCCTCCCCCACAATCTACCCAGACTTCCCTTCACTCCTTTCTCAGCTGACTCGCTCACTCGTTTTTTCAACCCTGTCCTCATTTGGCTGCCTCGCTGTGGTCACAGGATTGAAAAAAGTTTAAAAAAGGATAAAACAAGTACGCCTCTCGTCAGCCCAGAGTCTCGGGTTTAAAAGCATCACCCATCACTTCCCAGACGGTGCTCTCTGTCAGGGCTTTTTAGGAAAACCCGTCGCGTCTTGTTTACAGTTGTTATTTAAACTGTCATGCTTGTTTAGCCTGTATGTTTTTCTCATACATGGAATTGTATGTCTGACTTGTGTTTTGCTCAGTCTGGACAGCGTTAAGACTTTTTTTATCATCTATGCGGTCTGACAATCAGCAAACGAGAATGTCCGTTCAGTTCACATATCGGTCGCTGTCCCAACTGCTTCCGCTGTTTACATAGTGTTGTTTTTTTACATTTGAAAATGGGGGACCAAAATGCGGCTAGCCATGATATTAATATGGGAGGTTAAATGGAGTCCAAACTCCCAGTTGAGCACCTCTGGCCTCTTATTGCACTTCTCCTCACCGTGAGGGCGGAGCTCTGGCCCCCTCGTCCCACAAATGCATAAACGTTTATTGTTCCCGAGTGGCGGACTTAAACGAGGACGGCCACAGCACGCTGTCACGTGGCGTAAATGTGGAGCCACCCCTGCATACCCTCTCAAGCTGGACCGCTCCCCTCTGGTGAACCGCGTTTCCTTCTTCCAGTGTTTACTAATGGCGTGGCACTAGAGCAGCTGCAGGTGCCGTGCTGCCCTTTTCCCTTTTTTCAAGGACCTTTCATTCACAGGGTAGAATAAACGGGAGGCAGAGGAAACGGGTGCTGGCTGAGGTTTGGCAAGACTTGGAGCACTCAGGCGTGTTCGAAGAATTCCTGTTTATCACGCCTCACTAATCACTAGAATTGTTAAACCTCCTGGACCTCCGTCGTTAATAAAAAACTTTTAAGATTAATGAATTTCAACATTAATGGCTATAATGGTTTGCATAAGCAGGATCATTCTCAGCTGGTATCACAGCCTGACATGTGGTGCTGGATTTGGCAGTTATCGTTATCGGTTATAAAAATCTACCCCCCCCCCCAACCCTTATACCCTTATTTTTTTATTTGCTTAGCAGGAGTGGGCTGTGAGTTTGCATGTGGCTGTTTTGTAACAGCCCAAATCTCTCCTAAGTAAATAAAGCCAGAGTCCAGAGCGCAGGGGACCATTTGGTAATATGAGGTGACAGACTGAGGGTTATGTCACTGATGGGGTCCATTGTCTTTGTTTATGAAGTGGGTCACACTACAGAAGATGGTTTTGTTCAGTGGTCTTTGGCAAAGGGTCCTTTGAAAGATAAGATATACATTATTGAACCCATGGAAGAACGTTTGCATACAGCAGCGACGCACTTCAAGTGCTCAGATACACCATGATAAATCGGTGTAAAGACGGTAAATATATATCAAACAATATTGTACATGAAATAAGCAAATATAGAAACATTAATAGGTGGTGTACATGCAGTTTACATAGTAAAAGTTCGGTGCTAAATGCTGATAAATGGTGCTATGTCTGGGTATGAAGGCTGTAGCAGCAAGGCCCAGGTAGGACAGGTATTGAATTCTAACCATTGTGCCTGTGACTGTGGAAAGAGGAATGAGTCATCGTACACTTATGGATAAGAACGTGGTGGCTTTAAGTCGGACAGCAGCTGTTTTTCCTATTGAGTATTTATGAGGTAATGTTGCGCCTCTCTGCCTTGTCAGCATTGTTTTCATGTCCTCCTGCTGGACAGGTTGAGGACTGATAATTAGCCAAGCAGATGTTTTCTAACTGACCTTTCGAGCCTGAATGGAATATGAAGTGAGACATGAAGTGGTTCAAGGCTGCGTTGGTATTGCGTTAATGCAGATCTGCTTGTACTCTCAGGCGGTGATGTTCGTACCATAACAGGCTGTGAATTAGCCCAGCAGCATCATCATAGACGCACAGAACAGTTAACCTGTAAACTTATCCAGGGACCAGGTGGTGTTTTTGCAATTCGCAGTGAGCTGTCAAGAACAGCACATTCACTGTACATTCATCATAGCAGAGTGTTAGCAGTAGTAAGGGGCTTCACAGGGCACCTGTAATGAGTGACATGTACATGCCTTCTGTCTTTTTAGTGGCAGTATACGGACTTTTCTTTATGTGGTTGTCATTGGCTTGGGTGGTATCCAGTTCTTCATGCTGTCATACTGTCTAGACATAATACCGTGGTATGCATTCAAAAGCAATTCTGTCTGCTATTTTAGAGTCTCGGTGATAAAATCTGGCCCTCATGATAAATTGTGTCAAACAGCAATTTTTTTTGTGTGCACCCCCACCCCCTAGTTGTTAAATTTAATTGCAGAGATTTCAAAATACAGCAGCATACCCAACATGGGTATAACAACTTGGGTTATGGGGAGCTGGGTGTGTATGCAGGAAACATAGGGATACCCTGGATGGGATGCCAGTTCTCTACAGGGCACACACTTACACACATGTTCGCGCCAGTTAGCCTAAGAGTCTGGAATGAGGCTGGAAACTTGATTACCTAATAGTAACCCCCGCAATACAACACGCTTGCTTGTGACCTGTTATATCTTGTTAATGTAGCCTGATAATTCGGAATTAAAAATGAAACAAAGTAACTGTTTTGGCGTATTTTTAAGCTATTTCGCCATAGACAAGCTGAGTCAGAACCTGAATGGCATGTTTATTCTGTTAGAAGTACAGTGTTTTGAATGCATTATGTAACCTTTGAGTTAAGCCTCAGCGTCGATGTGTATAGTCCTTGTTTTAAAGGTCAGCTAATTCCCTCACCCCCAGAGTAGGCAAACCAGGTAAAACCTTCACTGAATTGTTCTGTTTTCTCATATGCCTACTGAAAAGGGTTACAAATGGAAAGGGAGAAAGGAAATTTAATGAAAGTGACTTGGTCTGCATCTTGTCTTGGAAGATCCTCACTGTCTTGATGTAGCAAAGTTGCTAATGCATGTAAAGGCGGAGATTCAGTTTGGTCGTGATATGAGCTGCTTCGTTTGGGTTACGGAGGAAAGTCTGTGCTTCTGTGTTGCTGGGTGTTTATGATTAGATTCCATAACATTCTTCAGATGTGAAACTACAAGGAAAAGTGTTTTTTTTTTATTATTATTATTATTATTATTATTATTATTATTGTGACCTAGATTAAAGAAATGTGTATTACTGATGTTTAGCCCTAATGCAGACAGGGACATAATTGCTGTGTAACAAGTGGTTAATTTGAATTTAACAACTTATGCTTTATCAGTTGAAAAATAATGTCTTTTACACGCATTCAGATGGATGTGTTAATAATGTTCACTTTTGGCCTCCGTGATGGACCCTGTATAAGTTGTCATAGTGGAACACAAGATGCACTGATGTGTTCAAATGAAGACTGTTTCTGGAGGACTGGAGTTTCCCCATCAATCCTGTAGACTGGAGCTGAGCCTTCCCTGGGTATGAGTGAGCTACCAGCCCGCGTGTTGTGTTCGCGAACATAAGGAGACGTTCGCTCTTTAATTCTCCAGGTCCTCCCTTCTCCCTGTGAGTTGTGGAGAGCTATTAATCAGAGTTAGCGGGCAGAATGCTCGGGTTGATGTGCTGGCTTCACGGCTGCTCCAGGATAGCTGCTGACCTGGGTGTCCTGCCAAGTATTTAATAGAATTCCTCCCTCTGTAAATCACTGTCAGCCATAATGGGAGCTGCCTAAGTCACCCAGTATCCATTTTCATGAAAGATTTCACCCCATCGTAGTGTCTCCCGTGAGAGTCAAAATGGTATTTGGCTCCCAGCTATCGACTTCCGTGCACGGTATGGTGGCAGAGGTGCCTTTCACCATACTAATGTGTTATCTGGGGTCGGCATGTTATCTGGAGGTGCGAAGCATACAGAAATGAATTGATAAAGATGCTCTCCGGTCATCAAACTAGTGTTGTATTTTTGGCTTGTTCAGCGATGCCGAAAAGAAAAGAGACAGAGAATGGGAAACGTTGTTTGGGATGAACTTATCTGAAATATAAACAGGTTTAGTCAAACCTCATTTCATTGGGAAGCCTCTTGAGCAGAAGGATGCAATTTGAATTGTGCCCAAATGGTTAGAAATGTCAATGCTATACATTTGCACGGAGGAGGCTGTAAATTAATTGGAATGATTGATTTCCAATTTGTTAGATTGACAACGATGGAGAAATATCTACTCAAGCTCTGCATCGCTGTACCCATCTAGCTGTGAACTGATTCCATATTATGTCATATGATTTATTTGCAGGCTTGTGTATTTTTAATCCACGCAGAAGTGTGCTGGTTTCACTAGCTTATTCTGTGCTCCCTTTTAAACAGCACAGTCTTTTAATTGTGGGGCTGGTTTCTGATCCACTCGTGACCAGGGTGACAAGGCCGCACTTCTGCTTTCGACAAACTGCCCCAGCAGCAGCCCTCAAGCCCTGAACTTATACTATTGCACATTGGCCTGACTCCAAGATTCATTCGGCAGAATGTTCCAATTTTATCGCTCCTGCAGACAGTCGGTTGTGTAAGTATTACTTCAGCTGAGGAGTCCGATGAAGCTGGGAAATACAATAGGCATCATCCGCCACCGTGAGTGAAGTGCTTAACAGCCATGATTAACCATGGGTCAGCTCCCTGGTCACGCGATCTATTTTAGTGCTGACTGGTAGAGGTCATGTTCCAGCACAGCATGTCAAAAAACACCAAACACTTGTTCCACAGACGGACAGAAAGTGTGTTGCCTTGGTCCCGTGTCACTGCAAGCCGGCCCCTTCCGAACGGGGGCTATCCCATTATGTAACTTTGTTGTCGGCTAATGCTAACTGGAAGGAGCGCTCTGGCTTTATTGAGAGGTGTCAGGTTTCTGGGGAACGTTTGTGGGAGAAGAATGCCAGTCGTAGTAGTTGAGAGACTGAATGGGGGGACCCTCTTGACCCCACCTCGTATGGCTAATTGACATTTTATAACTAAGTGAGCGAGTGGTGAAATGTAACGAATACATGGGAACCAAATCAGTGTTCTTCAAGCCGTCCAACAAGTTATCAGTAAATTTTTGGCGAACAAGAAATTCTTGTTGTGTTATTCTTAATTTGTTTGTGTTCTCTTGTTAAATTGTGTTTTGTTCTCAAGGAAATGCGGTTACTATCCAAATAAATAGCTTTAAACATTTTTTTTTTGGTTGTCTAAGACCTTTGGTTAGTACTGTATATGGTCAGTCTTCTGCTACCTTGGTTCTTAAAAATAATAAAAATGCCTTAGTAGTATAACCTGCCTGCAGTAATACACATTTCTTTAATCTACTAATGACAGGTCTTAATGCTTGTTAGTATGACGCTATAATGGTGACCTGAGAGCTGAAATACCTGCTGAGGCTACCTCTGTATGAATGCTGCTATAGCCCCCTTTTCCCCCTCTCTAGAGTGCACCGTGGGACAGTTTTACTGCCTGTGTGTGTGTGTGGTTCCAGCTCCCCAGCTGCTGACTGCCCTATTGTGGAGGCAGCAGGTAGCACAGTAAATGTTAGTGAATGCTACCAGTGTAATCAGTTCCTACTTCATACATTCACATTGTGTGAGTGGCTTTTCAAGACACTTTTCAATAATGTCACGATTACTAAATAACTGCATGGCCCTTAGGGGCTGATAAGCTTCATGGACCCTCAAGGCTATCGCTTATAAATGGCTCTGGGTCACATGGTCATAACGGGAAGGGCCACCAACCCATCAGCTGATGGACCTCGGCTGTAGAAAGGGCAGCAATGGATATGGGTTTGCGTGCGTAGATCCTGGGAACAATCTGGCCATTGAGTAGAGCTTAAGATCCACCTAAGAGCTGGGGCATGTTCACTGGTGGGGGGTGGGAGCCTGCCCTCTGGCTCCTGGTGCCCTGAGAGCATCTCTACTGTTATTGTGGGTCCCAGATATTATCCTGCCATTCACTAACTGAGGAGTCACATGTCGCAAGCTGTGCAAACTGATTTGCTTGATGTGCCTGTGCTGTCTTTGTAGGCCTGCTGCGATTTCACGGTGCCTGTCGCCATTGCCGTGCCATTGCCTTGGTTATACGATCGTTTGGGACATCATTCTAATTCTGAGTGTTGGTGTATGTGCAGCACACCGCTGGCGTAAACACAGACGCTGCAGAGAGAATAACGTGTTTTCTTCATCGGCCCCCCTGTGATTCCCTGTGTCTCTATTTCTCCCACAGCCCAGAATGTGACGGTGGATGAGATCATCTCTGCCTATAGACAGGCCTGTCAGAAGCTGAACTGTAAGCCCATCCCTACGGTGCTCAAACAGATACAGGTAAACCTGCATTCCTGCCTCACTGTAAAGGAGAAATGTGTGCATGTTAAGGCTGGTGAGGTGTGTGAGCTCGTACACGTGTGTGTGAATATGCACACTTATGCATCCTAACCTCTTTAACTGTGATTATTACTTCAGGGCTCATGCAAGATCACAGTTAAAACTCATAGTCTGGGTGTTTTTTTTTCTTCTTCTTTTTCCTGTTCTTTGTGTCTGTCTGTGTCTGTGTGGTCCAGGTATACCTTACCTCGTGGGGACCAAATGTCACCCCAATGTGATGAATACCCATTTTTTTTTACCTTATGGGAAAACTCTATTTTATAAAAAACCGTGACTGCAATGAAAAAACTAAAAATGCGAAAACTCTTGTATTTTGTTTGGTTACTTATGGTTATGGTTATGGCTCAGTAGGGGTTAAGGTAGTCTTAGTTAGCATTAGCATTTTTCCCATAGAAATGGATGAGTAGTCCCCAAAAAGATATGATTACATGACTGTGCGTGCGTGCGTGCGCGTGCTTATGCTTGTTTGTGAGTGTGTGCTTGCACGTTGCTTGAGGTTGCCTGAATGTTGAATTAAAAACACACAGAGCTCTTGGAAGCCATATCTGAGCTCTGACAGACGGCCTGGAAGATGGGCACCGAGGGCTCATCCTGGGCCAGCCAGATAGCCACTTTGGCTTCTCAAAGGAACTGCAGGACCTGTTGGTGAGTTTCAGGGGACCTGCTGGCGCCTGACCAGCTCCTGTTGTGGCTGTCTGGTTCAGAGCCTGATCCCCAGAACATTATCCCTAAGAGGTCCCTTTCACTGTAGTTACCATGGACAGCTTCTGTCCCCTGGGCCCTATGGCCATTGCGCCTGTCAGCGCACATCCTCATTACCTGCACACACTGCTCTGCTCGAGCTCTGTAGAGGCTTGGCTGGGAAGCACAATGCTTTTGTTTTGCTTTAGCTGCAATCTAAAAATATTGCTTCTGAGTCCTGAGTACAGGAGGAGTCTTCAGGTTAAGGGAGTTTTGAAGGTGTGGTGATATGCCTGTCATTTAGCTGTCTGAGCTTCTAAATCTAGTCTACTGTAGCACTCAGATACACACCCATACTTGGCCTTTCAACACCTTTGTGTGCTTGCAAGCTCAGCCAGAATGCTCAATGTCAAAAGAACCGTCTTTCTGAAAAGGTCTAATAACTCTAGACTCATTACTCTGAAACTACACCTATTCATTATTGCACATAATTTCCATGCCAATTTGCACAATCTTTCCTCACCGATTATGTGATTAGTTGTATTTCGTTGTCTGGATGTTAATTTCCATGTCTTAAAATGACATATTTTTATTGTTTATTTGTGTCTGTTTATATTTTATTAGTTTCTCGTTTGCAATATGACTAGCAAGAGGAGATATTTCTGCATATGACCCCATGCATCATCATGTGTCTGAAGTTTACCGTAAAAGATACTTTAACTTTTGATTTTGATAAAACATATGTGATAAGGTGCATTGATTTTTCTGTAACAAGTGACTAGTACCTGAGTGGGACAGCTGTCTTGTTTACGTCTGGTTTAGTGCCACTTAGGTGAGTCAGGGAATCTTTCCAATAGTAGACAGAAGTGTCCCTACTTCCCCCTCGGCAAGACATAGCACAGAGAAACTGCATATTTTAGTTATGCAGCACCCATACGGCACCCATAAGAGCAGGTTTCCGTGCATGCTGAATGACTGGGAGCCAATGTACAGGGATGTTTGTTTGCCATGTGCGTCAAGGAGAAGCAGAGTTCTAGTGTAACAATGCCTCCCCCTCACTCTTTGTGGACACGGGGCACCAGGGGGTTACTACAGACATCAACTGACTGCATCTTCTAATGCAAAAGTGCCCAGAGGAAGCTGCAGCTATCTCTGGTAACGGGAAGCAAAAATCCAACACGTCAGTGTGGAAAGATCCGTTGGACCTCTACCCTATTTGTGCTACCAGGACCAGAGAGGAGTACATTTCCACCAGGATTAGCTGACTGCAGTGAGCAGGACTTTCCCACTGTGTGGTTTTCACTGAGTCACGCTTAGAGAAACTGCCTTACAGTGAGACTTGTCAAGTGATGTGTGATAACCACAGGTGAGCGGCTTCATTTCTGAGACTATACTTAAGGTGCAGCCTTAACATGCAAAGAAAGAAGTCAGAGTTAAAGCCCTCAGTTAGGAGGTCTTGTAGTGTCTTGAAAGCTCATATGGACTGTCACCCATAAAGGCTTTTTGTTTCGGTCCTTTAAACCTGGTGACATTTTCGTTAAATCTATAGCATTAGAACTCACTGCTAATTACTTATGATGCAATTTTGCATTATGAGTTAGAGGTAAAAAAATGATTATGGAACAGCTCTGTTTCCCTTAGGCGTCTGCTTGCCTTTTGCCTTTAGTCTTTTATGTTGCTGTCTGAACGGCTTGCGATGCGTGACGCTTTTCCACAGATGTGTGTTGAATGTGAGAGACAGCCGAACGAATGGCGGTTGCGGCAAACCTGCGTATTTAGCGGCACGACGTCACATTTGTAGGCTTCAAACTGGCACTCAGAAGCTGTTTCAATACACACACATACAGCAGCTGACTGGTCAGGGGCAGCGATGTCCAGTCTTTCTGACATTGGGTGTGTCCGAAATCGCAGACTTGCACAGTACATACTGAATTTCATCAAAAGCCTACTACTCGACCGTTAATGCAGTGTGTACTATATGTATGCTTGAGAACAGTATGCATGCACTCAGACACACTGCAGTTACCACCTTGCGTATTACCTGACCCGGATGTTTACCAATGAGGTAGCTTGACCCCTGTGAAACTTAAACTATCAGTGAAAAAGTACATGAAATCATCTTGTGTAACTGGATTTGTTTTCAGTGTAAAATTGTACAGAGACAACACTTCCTCTGCTATCTTTGCTGCTCCCGTGGCCTTGTGGAATAGCATAACATCCATTGGTTGCACACTGTACGTCAGCCAGCTACCTTTTGCCTACTGTCTCATCCATCCTGAGAATTCGGATGTATTGCTGACATCGCATACTATTTCGCCTACTACATAGCAAACAGGTCTGTAATTTCAGACACGCCCACTGTCTGTTTCGCATCCAAACCAGGACTGTAAAAGAATAAGAGCAGCCTGCAATTCCTTTGTTAGGGAACGCGTACATATCAGCCATTTTGTGGAGCTTTTCATGCTCTAGCTGTCACAAATCCGGGCCTTTTGAGGGTTAAAAACAAACAAAAAAAAAATCACTATTCAGGATATTTGTACTCAAACTCCCATCAGCCTCTGCAAAAGAATTACAGAAAAGCCTTTTTAGTACCTACTAGATGGCAGCGGACATAACACTGTAGGGTAAAGGAAGCTGTCATCAGTTTACTGCTCTCGGGGATGTACTTGGGCTCTGTGCAGCACCTGTGTGAGCTCGATGACGGTTTAGGAGAGATGCAGATATCACCCCCTCTTAGCAGGCTAAGAGTGATACAAGTACTTTCAAAGCATTATGTAATGCTGACAAAATTCTGCTGGTACATAGAATTACTAGCCTACAGTATTTGAATTTGATCCTAGCCATGATCATTTTCATCCCCATGGGGTAATGTTTTCTTCCAGCGAAAGATAGGCATTGTATGAGAAAATTAAGTAATTTATATTTATATTAACTATCTAATACAGCTACCAGTGCTGGCATGTTCATCGTCATAATACCTGTTCGCACCCAGTAATTGCTCCTCCGCTGTTCCTGGCACAGCGGCCTGCGTCATTCACTTGCTGGTTCTCGCCACTTTTTCCCGAGGCTACCTGTCACCTGCTGGTGCCGTGCAGTTTAATCCCTTTGCATCTGGTTAATTACCCTGAAATAAATCATTTCAGCTAGTACTTTTGTATGCTCCCCCCAAGTCGCGTGCACACACACACGCTGGGGGAGGAGAAACTGCGATCGAGCCCACATGCTTCTCTGTGTGGACATATTGTTGGATATAATCAGTTTTTTTTCCCCCGTCGGTTTCATCCATCCTCCTACTCCTCTCTCAGCGGCTCCTGCCCCCAGGGCAAACTTTGAGGCTCTCTTGTTTGATCTGGAGCCGTAAAGGGGTCTAATGTCCCACTTCCTTTGTGCGGTCTGCCTCAGAAAAGCGAGTCTCTGTGATGGTCTGGGAAGTAACCAGTGAACTCTGACCTGCCGTAATTTCTGGCTTCTGGCAACCCTTCTGAACCTCTCTTAGCTTCATATTTGCCAGTCTCAGTTGACTTCTGGTGTTGGATCAAACACATTTCTGTGTTTGGTTAATTGAGTTGTGCTTGACTTCCCAGCTGCTTTGGTCATGTGTTATGTTTTTTACCCAGCGGTTTGTTAGTGTTTTCTTTCGTAACCTGCCCTTGTTTTGCTGCGTTTATTGCCTGCGTATGCATGACATTTACCACCACTTTCATGTAAAGACAAATCCCTGAGGTCTGAGGCTTTGAAGCAGCTTGGTTTGTTTGTTATTCTAGCACAGTCAGACAGTTTTATAGAGTTTACCTCTGGAGTTGACCGAAGATGGTCTTTAAAAACAGACGAAGTTGGCAAAGCTGGCAGATCTGAGGTTGTAGAAGCTCTGCCTAAATGTGTGACGTTAAAACACCTACAAGCCACATGTCCACATCTCAGCCACCGTCTGTCGTGCAGAATACATGCAGAATACAGCGGTTTCAAAGTGACACTTTTCCGTTATGTTTTAGGAGCTCAAAGATTTGACTCAGAGGAACGACTGCTTGGACCTCAAAGGTGAGATTACATTTTACGTTTGTTTATTTGGTGAATCAGAGGCAGATAATACAGATCATGTGTGGTTTCTGGGGTTTAGGGTTAGTTGCAGCTATGCGCTTGCAAGCATAACAGGCCAGTTTTAGGAGGAACTTTTAATTAAAAAATAAGGTAACTTTACTTATGGGACCACAAATTATTTAGTAACTTAGTTACTACTCAAGTACAAATTGTGCACATAGTAGCTGCATGAAATACTTGAACTGTTGTGATTAATGACGAAAGAACATAAGCTGAGTTAGTGTCTGGTTATCACCTTAAGTAAAATTGTACTATCACATTATTTGTGCCCCTCAAGTAAAGTGTTAGCAAAAATTTAAATGTAAAAAATATACATTTCTGTGCATATCTGTACCCTTTATTAATTCTGTTTCCTTGTCTATATATTTTACTTTGAGTGCACCCAGGTAACAAGAAATTATATAAACTGCATTTTTGTTAAGCACTTTTATTAATGTCATTATAAAGAAAGGTTTATACTGTATTGATTTCCTAAGTTTGCCATGTGATGCTTATGAGAGCAATGACTCATCCCATCTAGGTGAGAAACTGGACTACAAGGCTTGTGAGTCCCTGGAGGAGATTTTCAAGAGGGTGCAGTTCAAGCTAGTGGTCCTACAGCAGACCAACCTGGATGAAGATGTGAGTTCTTTGCCTGTCTTCCCGGACACCTACTGGGAGGCCTATAGTACTGCACCAACTTGTCAGATCCGAAACACTTTGGTTTTTAATGTCCTGTTTATGCATTAATGCTTTACTGATACTAATTTCTCGTCTGTCATACGTCATATAGACATAGGAGCTGGTCATGAGATTTTGCCCACAAAGCTGTTGTGTATCGACCTTAATCCTTCTGTTAATCATGTGTGGTTGGTGTACTGAGAGCGGTCAGAGAGCTTTGTGCTGTCATCGACGGCTTTCGCTGTATCAGGAAAGGATGGCCACTCTTGCGGCTACATTGATCATCAAGTTGGGTTGCGTGTTTCTACTTCGTCGTTTTGCGTGATCTGGGAGCGATTTGTTTAGTGATGTGCATTACCTCAGTCCCTGAAGAGATGACAGGCTGCCTTTGTGGCACGGCTGCGAAGAAGCCTTTTTCCAGATGAACATGGAAAAATGACTAATCAGGACCATTTTCTGTGTTTATGACATGGCATAGCCCATACATCCCCTTAAAGGTTTTGTTTGGGGGGTTAAGGGGATTATAGCATGTTTCCCTGCAGTACCATGCTGCACTAATTACAGGAATGTTCTCTGGTGCCGTCGCTCACAGAGTCTCGCTCGCCCCCATTTTCCAGGGCGCCTCGGCTCTCTTTGACATGATCGAATACTACGAGTCGGCCACCCACCTCAACATTTCCTCCAACAAGCACATCGGCACACGGGGCTGGCAGGCCGCTGCTCACATGATGAGAAAGGTGGGGCTCGGGGGTCCTGCAGGGCCGGCCGGCTGATCGCTGCTGACCAGTAAGCATAGTTTATCACAGTCGATGCAAATGGGGCCTGTGAGGTAGCATAGTAAATCCAGGAGGGAATACAGGTGATGAAGAAACCGTTCAGAACATTGTGGCCTTTTTTTGCAGTCTAAATCCAGTTAAGATTAGCAGAATTGCGTGAAAATCTGCTTCTGTCTCAATGTTTGTGTGCGCGTGTGTGTGTGCGTGCTTTGGTAGCTCTCCCTTTACACAAATCCTGAGTAGAATGAGTCATGAAATCCTGAGCATCTTTGTGTCGTATTCTGCTCTGTTCACAGAAACTAAAAATCCCAAATGGCAGCTGGGCCTTCGGGCCTGTTACTGATTTGCCGTTTATCTGTGGCAAATGCACAGCTCTCCAAGGTTCACCCGTCATGTCCTGTTATCCTCTATGACTTCTGTCCTGATGAAGCAAGCCCTGTTTCAGCCCAGACGAGACATAGATTTAGGGCATAATTCTATACATTTAAGACTAACTAAAGCAGCTCTTTATTAAAGGTGATCAATTTGCCGTCTCATTGCTCTGACTTTCCTTTATTTTCCCGCTAAAGCAGCTCTGTATAGGTATACCATATATGCAACTTGAATACAAAATGCCACAATCTGTTGCTCATGCCTGGTTGCTTTTATTTGTACAGAAGAGGAAAGAACAGAGATTTGTGCATCTATAGTCCGGGATGCACATAACTAGTACGCATTCACCGCTAAAAGCGATACGTGCAGCAATCGATTGTTGTAACAGCACAAATGCATGTGTTTTATGTGCCTTTGTGCTGCTTTGACAAGAAATTACTGTGTATTTCAACCTTTGTACTGTGAATGAAGTACATGTTGCATTTGCATTTTTAGCTTTTTCGCTACACGTTTCACTTTTAAAGGTGAATGGGTAGTTGAGTACTTGCATCCCTGTCAATAGTGATGTCAGAACATATGGGTGGGTTGAGTTTTAAACTGTGTACACGTCCCCTCTTTTCACGCATGTCCTTCCCTTAGACGAGTTCCCTGCAGTACCTGGATGCCCGTGACATGCCGCTGCTGGACCATTCGGCACCATTTGTGGCCCGGGCACTGCGCATCAGCGGCAGCCTGGCGGTTCTGCACCTGGAGAACGCCAGCCTGTCCGGGCGGCCTCTCATGCTGCTGGGTGAGCCCCTGGTGGCCTGGGGAGGGGGATGGATTGGAAACATCATGGATCTGAGTGATCATCAGTGGTGTGATTCTTTATTCATGCTTAGAGCTCCACCTGCTGGTCACTTAGTGTATATTGATTTCTGAGTTGAACAGACAGTAAATGAGCTTGGTGTTTCACAGTGTCAGTACTGACAGGCTCTCAGCAGTTTGCTGATGCATAAAATGGCGGTCCAGATACATTTGTTGCTTCGGTTTATTTCTGTTAATTATAATTTCTTTTTTGTTTTAAAATATAAAAAAAATGCAAGCAGTGCCATTTTCTTAAATGGTGAAAAAAAAAAATTGGTGGTCTGTTTAGTTTAGTATGATGATTTAACCCCACATGCACCCCCTCAGCCACGGCTCTGAAGATGAACATGAACCTCCGTGAGCTCTACCTGGCAGACAACAAGCTCAACGGCCTGCAGGACTCCGCTCAGCTGGGCAACCTGCTCAAGTTCAACTACAACATCCAAGTGCTAGACCTACGCAACAACAACATAACGGACTCCGGTCTGTCTCTGTCTCTCTGGTCACGCATGGAAATGCTGTCGCTGGCTCTTATCAGCCCTTTCACATTTCTTGTTCCCCTGCACAGGTCTGGCATATTTGTGCGATGGACTTAAGGAACAGAGGAAGGGCCTGGTCACGCTGGTGCTGTGGAACAACCAGCTGACGCACAATGGCATGGGCTACCTGGCTGCCGCCCTGGTGAGCACAGCCCCTCCCATTTTCTTACAGACACACGCTCGCTAATGTAGCGGCTACTAGCCCTGCTCTCTCCATATACTGTACCTTATATACACACGCTCGCTAATGTAGCGGCTACTAGCCCTGCTCTCTCCATATACTGTACCTTATATACACACGCTCGCTAAT
>JAODLC010000040.1:10047859-10063559 GCA_026781145.1 Hippopotamyrus pictus | reverse complement strand
AAAAAAGTGCGGGGGACAGAATCACCTGTTTCTAAAAGTGAGGGGGACGTGTCCCCCCCGTCCCCCCCGGTTGCTACACCCCTGGTCGAGAGATACCTCTCTCAGAGCTGCATGCTCAGCCCATTAAAATGTCAAGGCATGTCAGACTACCTCAGAAGTGGCTGAGAGGCCTCAGACTCCAGAGGGTTAAGTCCAGGTAACAAGAGCATACACTAGGAACTAAAACCAACCTGTGAAATAACAGGAGATGGGATGACCAACGACACCTGCTGGCCAAACAGGGAACTGACACGTCGACCAGAGCAGGACATGGATTGATCCTGACAGTTAATAATATGTGTTGTTCATGGTACAACAATTGCAAACAGTTGTTCTTTGTACAGTTTTTCTTTTTGGAAAATCTTGAAAACGAGTCCTACAAGGCTATATTTGAGGTGGTGATAAACAGTTCATGGAAATTGGGTGGGTGGAATGTTAACATTTTCATTGTTTATGTGTAATGTTCAGCTGAGTCCAATTTGCACATTCTTTAGGCGGCAAGAATTTGGAATATTTCTTGAATTATAGTTTATTGTTGAGATGGAAGTTTCAGGCATGTATTTAGTATACCTATGAGTCATTTGATGGCCTTAAAAAGATTGGGGTTGAAGAATGTTTGCCATTCAACCCTAATTAAAAATAAACTACCATTCATTTAACCACAAGTATTTGTGTGTACATTTTGTGGAATCTTGTTAAGTATCTGAATAAAGGTTTTTTTTGTCAGTCAAACAAAAAGCCCAGCTAAACAACAAGCTATTGATGGGAAATAAAGGTGCTGATTACCATGGCAAAACATCAGAGAGCCATGCATACTCATAAACAAGATGGAAATGATAAAATCTGTAATGATTGTAATGTGCTAATTACAGCAGGCACATAATCTAATTATAGCGTCCTTAGATTCCATGAGGCTTTTTACACATGAGAAAGGAAGATTTGATTCTTTTGCATATATATTTTTTTAATTTTTATTTATGTGTGCTTTAAAAACAGGCACTACCAGTGAAATGTTTTTGCACACCACAGGTTTTTAGAACCTGCAGATTTTTTATTCTTGTTAAAAATTGGAAAGTTGAGTGAACAACTATTAATGAGAACATAAGTCAAATAAAACAAGTTTCCTTTATAACATGGAAAAAGTATGTAACAGTGCATGTCTGACATCCTATTAACTGCATGGTTGTGTGATGATGGCAGAGTCAAATTCTAGGCTGTCCTTTAACTTTACTAGTTGACTGTTTCATCCCATGAAACAGAGCAGTATTTAATGTCCCTTGTGGAAAAAATGCCTTGAGTTTTCTCTGTTGTTATAACCGTTAGATTAGGTTACTTTGATGAATCAGAGATATGACATTTTCTTGCTGATAAAGGTACTCAAATGGTGAATATATTGTAAATGTATTTGTTAGCAAAGAATATAATGTATTTTTAAATTACATGTAATTTTAGTAAATGTTAAGTGAGTAACATGCAAATGTAGAAAATCTCAGTGTGTGCAAAAAACTTTTGACTGATAGTGTACATTTTTATACTTGCATGAGGTTAACTGGAAAATTAGTATTTGATTTTTTGATTGAACTCGTCAACGTCAGTGAGTAGATTTCCTTGTAGCTCATTTCCTGATGTTTAGCAGAGAAGCATATGGCTTTCATCTTTGATTCCATGTCGGTAATCCCTATTTCTTATGCTACCAAAGGGCGTGAACATTCTTCTCCTATCAATGTTGTTCATCCTCTAGCAGATTCATTATTATTATTATTGTCCTTATGTGAACAATTCATCAAACATACAGTCTGCCCCCCTGATTTGGCAATTTGACATTGATGGTTTCAGCTATTTGTTGGTTAAGCATAAGCAAATAAATGGGAATATTTTTTGATGATGCAAGAGCCAAAAATATACAAACAATACTGAAATGATGGCTTGGGTCACCTAAAATCATATGAAATACAAATATTAGCGCTATTATATATTAAAAGTAATTTTTGGTGGAGATAAAAAAGAACTGTGGGATGTGGGTTTCTTAGCTTGGGTGTGCCACGCATCTCTGTCTCACTCACGTGTGCATGTCTGTCTCACTCACGTGTGCCGCGCGCGCATGTCTGTCTCACTCACGTGTGCCGCGCGCGCATGTCTGTCTCACTCACGTGTGCCGCGCGCGCATGTCTGTCTCACTCACGTGTTAGCTGTCTTTGTGACTGTGTAATCTTGCATTTCTCGCAGTAACTTTTAAACTTTTCATTACCATTAATTGTGCATCCCAAATAATGGACTCAAGTATTATTTGAAAATTTTCACATTTGTGGGGATCTTATGTCCCTTACCCTCGCAAATGTAAAGGGGTGACTGTGAGGTAAAAGCTGTCAGTGGGAGACACCGTCAGAAACAGGGTAGCTGGTGACAGTCACAGCTGGTGGTGCATTGTGATGACTTTTGTGTTTTGTGCAAAACGGATTATTTTCTCCATTGGATTTGTGCAAATATATTTCTTAGTCAGAATGGTATCAGATACAGCATGACAAGTGAAGTGGAGAAATAACTTGCATAATTCCCCTTGCCAAGTAAAACTCTACAATTAGTTATTTATTGAGATTTAGAGAAAGTAAATTTTGAAGAGGTTATGTTTGAATGAATAACTATAAATATGCTGAAATGCAGCACGAATACACAAAAATCATAAAGCAGAGAAATGGGGGTGACATCATTTGTGATGAAGTATATTTTTTTAAGCATTTTTATGGCAGGTTGTGTAAAACAATAACATATAGTTGGAAGTCACCACAATGAAGTCATAGAGCAAAATATATCCATTAGAACAAGGCTGTAGATTTGTGGGGGGGGCGAGTATGATGAATGCTCAGAATAACTACTTAAAAAATACCATCATCACCAGAAGGTACTTTAAAATAGTTCAGTATACATCTTTGTGGTAAAGTACTTGGTAAAACCTTTGGAAATATTTTGAAAATAACAGGAAAGGGTGAAGTTTGGGTGTGGAAGTCTCACAGACCTACGTCCTTCTTCCCTTTGATTACTAGCAAATGTGACATAGAGGGTCATGAAGCATACCATAACCAGCTTTGAGGAACAGCATCAATGTTTAGAAGGAAGACTTAAAACTCTGCACTCTATCTACTCATATAAGTGATACTATCAGTTCAAGGACAATGCACTGCACTTAGAATAATGAAGATTGAGAATAGAATTACCATCCCACCCAAGATGTCTTGTGGAATTTGCTTATGCATTTAATCTTCAGTGACAGCGAGGATGAGCATCATGTCATGTACGTTTTACTGTTTTTTTTTTGGAACCTCTTGTTCAGTGTACCTGGAGATTGCTTATAATAATTGGCTTATATCAGGAATTAATCTAACTTGTAAGAATGAGAACAATATCAGCCATAGACAGGGCTGAATCAGGGGAGGGGGGAGTAGGAGTCAGGCTACCCCCCCCCCCACAAGGGTCAAGAATCACCCCAGATATCAACACACCCCAGTATCTGCATCGGTCTTAATTCTAAAGGTTCAACAATGGTTAAAAAGGAAAAGGATATCCACAGGTAGAGCTGTTTTCCCGGATGCTCATCTAACATTAAAAAAGTAACGGATATTGGCATACAGCTAGAGCTATATTTTGCCAAACAATGGTATTTCAATTTCCCTTCCCCTTACTTCCCCTTACGATTACTTTTATCGGAAAAAGGTGAACTTACAGTAAGAGTCCGAAACTAATTGGATCGTCAAACATCCCAAACAAGCCCATTCATGGTGTTTACTGATGATCTCATTTGCTCAGCATTCCAAATGAAATGTTGTTTTGTTCCAAGGAACTCATGGATGTTTGAGGCTACATCCAGGTATCGTTGCACCCGTATTTTTCTCCACTCTGTTTTCACAGCAAAATAGATTATCGTGGATAAAAAATAAGGCTAAGGATAAGCTATCACATCTTTGGTTAGACATCTTTTAAGGAATATGCATAACTGTTGTTGTCATTGTGTTTCCAGGTGCAGGATACGTAGACCATTTTTCCAAAGTTATATCTGTCAAGGATACTCAACATGTTCTCACCAGTCATTGTTCTGTAAAGAATATAATTGTGTCATATTGATGTTGCCATGGGGACCCATTAGGAGGGGACACACAGGGGCTGGCTTCCTGTTTGGTTCTGCAGTAAAGCATGTGAACGTGACTGCTCTCCGTCTATTTCTTTTGAGTCATAAAATACCCGATACTTACCTGTTTGGTGATAACATAAGTCATCATGATGTAACAGAAAATGGGATGCATTGGACCTGGTGCCCTTCTTCCATTGGTCCAAGGTCCATTTCCAGTGCTCATGTGCCCATTGTAGGCATTATTAACGGAGAACAGTTGTGTGGGCACTTTGACTGGGTTACATCTACTTAGCCCAATATATTGCAGGGACTGATGCCCTGCTTGTTGTGACACATCACTCCCGTGACAGCCATTAACATTTGTTTATGGTTTCTGCCACAGCAGCCCTTTTGTTGGTCAGTACCAGATAACATTCACATTTTGCATCGATGAGTCTTGGCTGCCCAACATCCTGTTGGTGGATTGTGGTTTTATCGTCAATAGTCTCAGGAGGTACTCAACTAACTGTGAGAACCCCACAGGCCTTGCAATTTCAGAGATGCTCTGACCCTGGCTTCTGGACATAATGATTTGGCCCTTACCAGAGTCACTTGGGTCCGTGCCCCTGCTCATCTCTTCTGCATTCAAAACGTCAACAATGAATGGCAAATGTTATCTTACCATCTATTACAGTGCTTCCGGTAACACTTTACTTGTGGACATGTTTTTAGTAATTTATAAACATATTCATAACAAATAATAATACATTCATAAATCATTATAAACATGGCTGTAAATATACTGCTCAAAAAAGTAAAGAAACACTTTAATCAGAGTATAGCATCAAGCCAATTAAACTTCTGGGATTTTGATCTGGTCAGTTAAGTAGCAGAGGGGGTTGTTAATCAGTTTCAGCTGCTTTGGTGTTAATGAAATTAAGAACAGGTGCACTAGAGGGGCAACAATGAGACGACCCCCAAAACAGGAATGATTTAACAGGTGGGGGCCAATAACATTTCCCCCCCTCATCTTTTCTGAGTTTCTTCACTAGTTTTGCATTTGGCTACGGTCAGTGTCACTACTGTTAGCATGAGGCGATACCTGGACCTTACAGAGGTTACACAGGTAGTCCAACTCCTCCAGGATGGTGCATCAATATGTGCCATTGCCAGAAGGTTTGCTTTGTCTGTAGGGCATGGAGGAGATTCCAAGAGACAGGCAGTTACTCTAGGAGAGCTGGACCGGGCCGTTAGAAGGTCCTTAACCCTCTGGAGTCTGAGGTTACATGTGCTTTTATTCAGCACAAACTCAGCACCAATAATCTGAGACCACTTAGAATGTTATTATTCTATTTTTTCTTAAAATCAAATTTAAACATATACTTTTCAAAAACCTATTTTCAGACTGAGAAATTGTAAAAAAAAACACATTATAAACATTTCTAGCCAAGACTTTTGAGCTCTGAAGCTTATAGACACAGGAGTTGACTACACATAGGTGAGTGAAACATTCCGAAATTTTATGTGGTTTGATTACTAAAGTGTTAGAACTTTGGAATGACTTTTGGAGTGAGTCAGTGACCTGCACAATGAATACTGTTGAGATACGTGTACACCCATCACTTTGGAAAGGCAGTTTGAAACGCAAGAAAAGTAGCAACAATAAAATCCTTTTCACAGTTTATTGGTAGATGGAATGATAAATAAAAACTGAGCAGTCACTATAGAAAGCGATAAATATTATACAGTGCCTATGCAGAGTTAACGAAAATAAAATAATTCACTATTATTAACGCTCTGGGGACGAGGGCATCGTCGACCGCGTATCTTTCTCGTGTATTTCAGTTTATATCTCGCTGAAATCTTAATGTAGAATCATGAAAAAAACACTCACTAAATCCGTAATCTGTCTTCTTTCAAAACGTCCGTTGTCGGAAGTATTACCGCGTATTCAAATCGCATTTGCATGCGAATGAACAGTACTGACATGAACACAGGTATGAGAGTCGCTGCTGAAAGTGGCAATGCTGGCGCAAAGCTTCAGCGGCAGAGACGTATCCGTGTGCCATGTTGTAGCCGATCACACTACCCAGACATGTGCTCTTGTTTATTTGGGCCTATTCACATATTTCTTTAGCCAATACCAACTGTCTGATTATAATGTTATTATCATGCGAATAGTGCGATTGTCAGGGTCAGCTCCTGTTCCACTCTGTGTCACTTCCTCATTTGGCCAGCAGGTGTTGCCAGTCTTTGTTTTCTGCAGTTACTTGTGGCTGTCTGTGATCTCTGTACTGTGTTTTAATCCTGCTTCCTCTGTTTTGGTATTTTGCTCCCTAGTGTTTCATTTGAGTTGTTCTAGTTCTTGTGTCTGGTGATTTTGTATTTGGTTTTGGTTTCGTTCCTTGTGCCCCCTGCTTATGGTTTTACCTGTCTGTAATTCCCCAGTGTTAGATTCTGTTTCCCTGTTTCTTGCTTAGTTCTTAGTTTCCCCATTTTAGTTCCTTTGAGTTAATTAGTTTCACCTGTGCCTCGTTTTCCTGGTCTTTGTTAATTAGCCTCACCTGTCCTGTATTAGTCTCATTACCCCTTAGTATTTTAGTCCCTGCTTCTGTTCAGTTCACAACTGGTTCATTGTTTTATGTTTGATAGTTATTAGTGTAGTTTTGGATATTCTGTTAGTAGCCTGCCTGACCCCCTTTATAAATTTAGTCTTTGTTTATACCCTTTTGTTTATGACCCCTCGTGGTCCTTTGTTTTGTTAGTGTTTTCTTGTGTTTTAGTTCACTTAATAAACCCTGTTTTGGCTTGTGAGCTGCAAGTGGGTCGTCCAAATTGTGCCTGCACCATGCCTCGTCCCCGTTCCAACCCCGCCAGGATCCATGACGGTGATTTGCAAGTGGGCAGCCCATCAGAGCTGCTTCGAGACACAGACACTTAAGTCAGTCATTCTTGTTTTTTTTCTGTTGTTTTTCTGCTTCTTCTGGGGCAGCGTGTGGCTCAGTGGGCTAAGCCTGTGTCTGTAATCACAAGGTTGCCGGTTTAAACCCAGCCTCAGCATGTCTGCGGGTCCTTGACCAAGACCCTTAATCCCCAGCTGTCTGGACGCTGCTACAGGTGGCTGCCCTTTGCGGACAGCTTGCTCTACAAATTGCAAGTTGAGGGAGGCGTAAAAACAATTTCCCCATGAGGGATAATAAAGGATTGATTATTATTGTTTTTTTTAATTTTATTTTATTTTTATAAAAATTTAGTAGATTGCCCAAGGTTTCTGGGGCTGTTTTTTAAATGTTTATTTTACAAAAACTCGTAGAGTAATTTAAACGGTTTGATGAAATTTTCACTTTGATTTTCAGGGTGTCTTTGAATTCAGCCCTCTGTAGGTTGATAATTTTCATTTCTATCAAACAATGTGGCATCCTTTCATTCCTAACACATCACCTAGTCCATATCAGTATAGATATCCAGCATGATTTTTTTCCCTTTGAGATCTGATGTGTCTTCAAAATAACCAGAGTACTGTAGCCTTGTGACCAGTCTTGTGGGATAGGGCCCAGCGCTGCAGTGGGAATAAGTTTCAGATCGGGGGAGGGTTTCCCGAACAGGAAATTAAATAATTTCCCAACACTCATTACCATTAAATCTGCCAAGCAGGAACATATATCTCTTGTACACAATAATTCAAAAACAGGGAAAAGATAAGACAAAGACAGGTAGAGAAACATAGAAAGTAAGGAAGAAAGGAGGAGAGGAACCTAAATCTCCTAAGTCGGGTCTTAGGGGTTGGGTGTGGTGTAGATTTGGTGGCAATTGATTGGCTCCTTGTACGCCATGCAGGGGCCTCGGTGGACCAATCATCAGCAACCAAACCTTTCAGGGGACTCCATTGCAGTAGCAACTGTATGGACCTGTGGCTGTAAGGTTGTTGTTGGCTGTTGCAGTGGTAATCCCAGCTGTTCACCCCCACAAAGATACTGAAGGGTTCATGAGAGGGTTCATTGCCCAACCAGTGTACGTGTGTTTTGCGGACTTGGAAAAGGCATATGGCCATGTCTCTCGGGGTCCTGTGGGGAGGGCTTCAGGAGTATGGGGTACGGGGTCCACTGATGCAGGCCAACTGAAAAAGGGTGGATTGCTCTCTGCTGGTGGGGGATGAGTTACTACCTCAAACGGAAGAGTTTAAGTATCTCGTGGGCCTTTCTCTCGTGGGAAGAAGGGAACGGGAGATCGGCAGGAGTTTTGGTGCAGCGTTGGCAGTAATGCGGATGCTGTACTGCTCTGTCGGGGTTGAAGAGAAAAGTGAGCCAGAAAGCAAAGCTTTCAATTTACCAGTCAATTTACATTCCTACCCTCACCTATGGTCAGGAGTGACTGATAGAATGAGATACAAGCAGTGGGTACAAGCAGCAAAAATTAGTTTCCTTCACAGGGTGTCTAGGGTGTTGGACATTCAAGAAGAACCCAAAGTAGGGCTGCTGCTCCTCTGCGTTGGAAAGAGTCAGTTGAGGTAGCTCAGGAATCGATGTAGGATGCCTCCCTGGACAGGTGTTTTAGGCATGTTCAACCAGGAGGAGACCTCAGGGCAGACTCAGGACACTTTGGCGATATTATATATCTTGGCTGGCCTGGGGGTGCCTTGGTATTCCCCCGGTGGAACTGGAGGAGGTGGCTGGGGATACTTTCTGCGTAGACTGCTCCCCCACAACCCAGCCACAGATAAGCAGCAGAAAATGGATGGATAGAAGGAACATGTACCTGTTACATGGTGAGGGAACAGGGACGATCCATGGAGCAGCTCACAACAGAGAGAACACTTTATTAACCTCACAAAGAACACAAAGAGGGAACCAGAAAAGAAATGTCAAAAACAATAGGAATAAGAACTAACTAAAAGTAACCACGGGGTACCACAACAAGGGAACAGCACAAAACCCGGAAGCTAGTCTGGGAAACAACCACAACTACAAACATGACGTACACTACAATAACTGACTGAAGAATAGAACACATAGATGAATACACTGATAACAAGGACTAACAAGGGGCAGGTGTAAGCTATAATGAACTAGGGGCAAAACTAGGGGTGAGATCAATTAACAGATACAGCAAGTTCAAACACCAGAAGAAACTAAAAGAAGGAAAACTGAACATAATACAACCAGGGAGCAGAGAGCAAAGAGACTGTATCTGGAATATATACAAATAATAAACCAAGAGAACATAAAAGACATATCTTTACAATTGATGTGTGCACTCCTACCATTTTCTCTAAAATTTATTTCAATCTCTCTCCCCTCATGGCTGTTGCCCTGGTGGTGAAAAAGTACAAAATTGTTGATTTTAATCTGCATTCTTGCAAACACAGCTATAGCACTAACCCTGCTTATGATGGACTCCTCTCCTCTGGAGATGCCCATGGTGAGAAGCACCGGAAAGCGGTGGATCTACTATAGGCCCCTGGTTTGGTTCCAGTATGTTGGAGTTTCCCCAGGTGAATGAGAGACTCTCATATTCACACAGTTTATTCCAGATTTCTTCAAATCTGGACCTCGATTCCAAATCCAGGCCTTGGTTTCAGTTCTCCCAGGTAGTTAGTTTAATAATTACTGATTCTGATTGGTCAGAGGTTTCACACCTGGCTCACAGGTAAAGGAAGGCTGGAAAACCAGCAGTGCTCGGACCTCGAGGACCGTGATTTGAATAATAGGGGTCTATCCAGTGCACTGTCAGCATGGCTCACATCTGGTCTTAAACCGTTGTTGAGGAAAGGATCGTCTTTGTTTTCCAAAGCTAGTTCGTGGACTTGTTTAAATATAGTATCTGATGATACTAAGTCCATCCATCCATCACCGTAACTGCTTACGTAACTGCCCACCCTGGGAACAATGGCCGCAGGCAGGAACCAACCCTGGGCAGTTGCCAACACACCGCAGGGCACACACAGAATTACAGGGCGCTGGATAGAATTTGATATTAGGGGGGAGGGAATGTTTATCGCAACATTTCAAGAGGCACACATGCAATAGTCACATTGTGAAAGAATGCTATGGAAGAGAGATTTACAATCTTCATTATATATTTTAAGTTTTGTGCTCGCACTCTGCCTGCGCAGCGAATTTGCTTCAGTAACGCCCAGATTCATAATGAAAGATAAGGAGCACGCTCTTGATTCATCTTATCTGCTTTATCTGTTTCATGACGGAAACACTGATATGAACGGCGATCGCATAGCTATGCAGCTTATCTAGCATTTTAAGATAATGATGTACATCATCTTAAAGCTACCAGGTGCAGCCCTGAAAGACAAACACTTCATTCGTGATGACAAAGAATGAGCTTATGTCTCTCTTCCTGAAGTCCATCATCTAACACGTTAAGACTTTAATGTGTTGGGAATGACGGGAAATGTGAGAGATACAGGAATTCTACAGGGAAGTACTTTGCACGTTGGTTTGACACTTAATCTGATCATACCCAAACATTCTATGACAGCGTTGTCATTGTTGGAGGATTTTATCATTTGCATGAATAAAAAAAATAATACAATGAGATATACTTCATTTTATTTTATTCTTTTTTTTGAAGGAAGGGGTGGTCAACAGCACCCCCTCCCCACTGTAATCAGTAGGAACCAGGAGCTGCTTCGCCCTCCTGATATTCCAGACCAGTTCTTCCTGCCCTCTGTTTCCCACCCCTGTCATCACCCATATAATTTCCAAGGAAACTGAGGCATTTAGCCACTGACTATTAAATAGCTAAAAAAAAAAAATCTCACGTATCTCACCTTTAGGACAATGAAGGCACAAAATCTAAGCTATGTTATAACATTACAATATCAAAAATCCCAGATGATTGACATTCACAGCAGTCTTTGGGCATCTTAATAATTTTATACACAGTGCAATACCCACATTTAATGATCTACCTTGAGTTTTCTTATTGACGTATTAGACTGGTTTTTAAAATGGGAGCTTTTCAACTGAATGTGTGCATCTTCAAACTTTTTTGTGTACTGTGTAGCACTTCATCACTACCCCCACACCCCGACACCCTTTGGACACTCCAAGTCAGATCCTGAGTGATTGGACCTTACTACACCAATGATGGCATGGAAGTCTGCTCTCTGTGCCCGTCCTAGGAATGCCTTACTAGGCACTAACTCCGCTGTGCCAGATTGCAGCTGGTCGCCTCTGCGACTCCCTCACCACATGCTTTTCATCGTCCTGCATCTGTCACTTTCTCAGCTGACCAATCGGGGGCTTGTACTATGAAGCAGGGTTACTGGCTTATCGGGGTAACTTGTCGGATTTAAGGTAGACTGGGAAAAATGTAAGTGGACAAATATGAATTCCATTTAAACTGTGGTACCTTAAATCCGACAAGTTACCGCGATACGCCAGTAACCCCGCTTCGTAGTACAGGCCACTGGGCTCCTTCTCCATTTACTCAGCTGCTGTTACCTCTACTCGCACATGGCCTGCTCATCCTTCTCCTGACAGCCCTTGGCAGACTGTGGTTCCCTTGCATTGTCTTAAGGTCAGGCAAGAGTCAAACCCCTCAGTGCCCTCATCTCTGTGAAGTCCCTGACCTCCCTGTGTCTCAGTTTCTGGACATTTTCAGCTACATCCTGAAAGCCACCACCCCTATGCTGCCCTTGAATCGCACCAGTGTCTGGTGCAGCAGGTCTGCTTTTCATGGCTCTCATTCTTCCAGTGAGCTGGAGAGGAACCAAAACAACAGATCCTGGGCAGTGATACACTGCACTGTCGTTGCCTATGTGAGTGTTGAAGTCATCTAGCAAAACATCGCAAAAAATTAATCCCCGCAGGTGACAGAGACCTCTCCCCGACCCGAAGGCACAGGGGTACTGCCCTCTCATTCACCGGGGTAAACTACACTGTTAATGCACCGAGCTGTGCGCCCACCAGTAGCCCCACCCCAGCCCGGCATCGCTCACCTGCCGCAACTCCAGAAGAAAAGAGTATCCAGCCCCTCTCCAGGAGATTGGTTCTAGAGCCCACGCTATGTGTTGAGGTAAGCCGGTACTCGACCTCACGCACAAGCTCAGATTCCTTCCCCACCAGAGAGGTGACATTCCATGTCCCGAAAACCAGTTTAGTCAGCTGGGGATTAGTCTGCCAGGGTCTCCTTTGGCTGCCACCTGATCCACATCACTTCATTGTTGCATAATGTTGCTGAGCTGTAATTATAGTCCAATCATTGGCTTTTAAATTTTTGCTGTTTTAAATTCAAATGGTGACCGTTTTTTTGGCCAGACAGTCTGCTTTGCTTCTACTGCACCAAACAGAGGAGAATCATTGTAAGTTTTCAAAGAGTAGCTTTAATGGGCCAGATTTGCACAAAGATGAGGAAATTATGTCAGGGGACTAACTGAATCCCCCTCACTATAGGCAGGTACTAAAACCCCAAAACCACAGAACATAAAATTGTAACAAATTTATTAAATCACAAAAGAATAAAAAGCCAGGATTCATATTCAAAATCTTGCAAACTCGCAACAACCAGACGAGCAGCCAATCTAATACAATCCAACCACACTGCTGCCCATAAGAAAACAAATCAAAATGTCACGCCCGGCTAGTACGATCCTCGTGTGTGCCACGCCCACCTCGTTACCTAGTGTTTCTTCCCGATTGTAATCACCTGTGGCTTGTTAAGTTCAACCTGTCTGGTGTATTTAGTCAGTGTCTGAGTCAGTATTCCCCAGTTCTGTCATTGATGTTTAGTCGCCGTCTGCCCCGTGTCTTGGAAATAAAACCCGATCACTTGTGGACTCTCACCTTCCTGCCTCGTCTTTCCCCGCGACGTGACACAAAACACCCACACACAAAAGAAAAGAAGCTATTTACATGGGCCCATGGTAAAACATATAAAATGTATCCAAAAGTGCAATTGGTATACCGTCCACAGTTCGCCGCTTGTCACTGCGATGCCCCCGATGCTCAGGGAGCGTGATAAAGTTGGTTTTATATTGGATATTTGTTTGATATTCAGATTTGTCTCCCCTATACCTTTGAAACGACACCGCCAAAAATCACAAAAGTGACACTTCCTGTTTCAGGAGAAAATAAAGATTGTACTACAACATTGTACAGCGACTGACATGTTCATTAATTATTGTAGTGACGAGGCATTTTCAAACTAAGAAGTCAATGTTGGAAGCGCAGCCTTTTTTTTGCTAGGGACCGTCTACAAAGTGCATTCAGGGTAACCAAGCAATGCGACTGGATCATTTCTGCTAAGAATTTCTAATACAAACATCTGTGAAGTTGCAATAATTTCACATTCATACTAAACCAATTTGTTACACTTCAAAGGTTTTAGTAGTTGCCAGATGTGATCATTGACTTACTACAAGTTTTTCTAAAAATCTGTTAAGGTCTTCCAAAAAGACACTTGGAAGAAGAACAAACGATTTCAGTTGCCTTTTAAAGTACTGTATAACAAGTTAAATCCTAAAAGAGATACGATATTTTCACATAGTAAACCAATAAAAAAAAAATAAAAAATTAACATAAACCACGTAAATGAATTTCTCTGACTTCAAAGGTTGTAGTAGTTGCCAGAGGTGATGACTGACTTACTACAAGTGTAATTTTACAGAAATATCCAACCATGAGTTTATAGCAATTCAATATGTTTTTTTTTGGAAAATTACTTTAAACCACACAAATGAATTTCTCTGATTTCAAAGGTTGTAGTAGTTGTCAGAGCTGATGACTGAAATGATCTTGCAAATTAGGCCATGAAGTGTATATGTGACCAGATGATGAACACTGCAAATGAAGTAGGACAGGATAAAATATCTAATCAGTTGTCTTAACTGTAACAAAGAAGGCCTTCAATGGAAAAATGACTGATTTGGGGAGACTTCGAATGGTTGTTCAAGATGAGAATAGTGAGCCTAAAAGCAAAACAATAAGGGTGAAGACTGGTGGCAAATAAAATCAATGTTTAAAATGGATAAATTAGAAAAAAGTAGTGTGTCACAGAAATGACCTGGAGACAGAAATGTGGTTCAGAATCCCATATCATCAAGAACGTTTAATTTAAGGAAGTTATTATGCAAATAATAATAATAATAATAATAATAATAATAATAATAATAATAATAATAATAATAATAATAATATCAAGAATGACAATGTGTCATGTCTCGATTGTTCTGATCCACACTCTGTGCCTGCAATTCGTGACAGAATGACCAGACTCAACAAGAAGACACCTCATCTTACTGAGGTGGAGTACCTCAGTCTACTCTAGTTGATGAGGTGATATACTGGCTCAGAGGGCCTGAGGTCCAGGAGGACCCCACAACTCGAGCCCTTGCTATTCAGTTGAGGGATAACCTGGAAGAGATCTCCTCATCCGAAGACTCACACCACGTGGAGGAGGTGCGAGAAAGCCTTCTGCAGCTGAGGAGCAGAGTAGCAGAGACGATGATCAGGCAGGTATCCCTGGACTGTGGACTGCCTTGTTCTCCGTTAGAACTGCCTGAACCGTCCCCGGCTCTGACTAAAGCTGCAGGTAAAAAGAAGTGGAAGAATTGCGGATAGGCAGATTCCTCAGGAATCCTGTTAAAACCCCACGCGAACCTCGTTTGCTTCCCATTGGCTAAGCGTGAGGTGTATCTCACGGTACTCGACCCGGTGGTGTTTGTCACACCCAGGCCATCAGCCACCACTCCTCCCGAGTCTGCGTCTGACCTCCCTGCTGCTGGTCCACTCAGATCAGCACTTAAAGTCCCTGCCGCTCCATCCCTGTTGGGAACCCCGGTCTCCATTCCAGCGGTTCCTGAGATGCCTCCCTATCCAGAGTCTTCTATTCCCTGACTTCCAGTGTGCTCAATCTCCTTAACCCCAGTTCCTGAGGTTCCTGTATCTGTCCCAGTTCCTGCACATGTCCCAGCCTCAGGTCCCTATCCCGGCTCCAGTTCCCGTGTCTGCTTCAATTCCCATCCTGGCTCCAATTCCCGTATTTGCTCCAGTTTCCGTCCCAGCTCCAGATCCTGTGTCCTGGCTCCAGTTCCTGTCCCTACTCCAGACCCCATGTCTGCTGCAGTCCCTGCAGTTCCTGTTCCCGAGGAGTTCCCCCTCATTAGAGGTGTAGGTGGAACTTGAGTGGGACCCCTCGGGAATCACCCGTGAAGCCCTCCGAGTGACGCCCCGACCGCCACCCCGTTTTGGAAGTGGTACCGTCCCTTTGTTGTCCCCTTCCTTGATTTCTTTGGGTCTCCTGTTCCCGTCTTTGGTGTTCCTGTGGGATAAATTCATTTGTGTGGTTTATGGTAATTTTTCAAAAAAGAATTACTGGAAACTCATGATTGAATATTTCTGAGAAATTCCACTTAGTAGTAAGTCAATGATCACCTCTGCTAACTACTACAACCTTTTAATTGTGAGAATTTCGTTTGTGTAGTTCACAGTAATTTTTCAAAAAAAAAAAAATGTATTACACTACTACAGGGGTCATCAACTATATTTGTCAGAGGGCCAGAGTTTTACCAGACAGTCTCCTTGGGGGCCGGACCCCCAAGAA
>JAODLC010000040.1:9986013-10007187 GCA_026781145.1 Hippopotamyrus pictus | reverse complement strand
TGGCTCATCAGAAGCCAAGTGGGACAGAAAACCTACTGGATAGTAGCTCTCCAGGACCGGAGCTGGAGACCCCTGCTCTAATCCAACACAACACATATGTTTGAGAATGCAGAGTCAGACAGTCCCTGTAACATCTGGGGGTTAAAGGCCAGTTAAAGGCTCTGACCAAACACAGATTAGAACCGGTAACCTTTTAACTTCAAACACAGCAGCCTAACCCACTGACCCACACGCCTTCTTGGAAGCACACTGAGTTTCCAAATGCCCATACAGTACGTATCTATGAACTAATATGACCCCATTATTCAATTCCCTTGGAAATTGCATCCAGCAGATGAGATTATACAGCGAAATATGATTCAAACCTTATTTCTATTCTAAATGAAGTTGTATGATTTAGTCAACCACTGTCTTCTGTTGTCTGTAGTGTGTGAATGTTATTTAAGCCAGTTATACAAACAATCTAAAGGAATAAGCAGAACTAGTACATGCTCATTGCTGGCAATCTAGTTTCACTCCCTCTTTGTTGTTGCCTGCTTTCCTCCAGGGTATTCAGTCTTCTGTCCTACAAATTCAACTTAAAGACAGACGTAGGGACAGAACTCCCTCATAGCCTGGGAACTGCCTGTTTGGGTTCCTGGCTCCAGGTCAGATTGTGCATAACTTGCATATTTTCCTAATTTTTTGGGTGGGATTGAATCATAAAGAATGTTGCGTGAGTGGGATTATCGTGCAATAGACTGACATTCCACCTATGATGTACCACTCCCTTGTGTTATGCCCTTGCTGGAAAAAATTCCAGACACACTATTCAATCTTGTATGCTTTGTTGGCCCTGAATACTGATAATGTGTCCAAGTTGTGCACCTGTGGGTACCCGGTGCCAATTACTGAGTTGAGTTAATAAACTCAAGCAGGAGTACTGGACGGATTCCTCAACCTGACTAGAACTATGCTGTTTACACTTTACCTGTAAGAGCCTCAGATGGTCTATAAGGTGTTGGGGGGGCGAACGTAATCTTAATCCTCTGTTATTTTTATGTTTCAGGGTTAGTGGCCAAGAGCTGCTTGAGTGGAGGTTTCCCTCGCTGGTGGTGGTCCACACTTTGCATTGTATGTCATCACTTGGCTTAGCTACAATGAGTGTGTGTGAGCGTGTGAGCTAGAGTTTAACTGTTTGCTCAGCGGTCCATTCCCACGGTTGATGGGTGTTATGCTTTGAGCCCTGCATTCGAGTTAATTATTTCCGGGGTACATCAGTGATCAGTGGACTATTTAGCCGAGCACAGGAGCTTTTCAGTTTGAAAGTAGTTTGTAAAACCTGAAGTAGCTCAAAGTGTCCTCCCTGACATGGATTATCTGGTCACCCTAGTCTTAGTAGACTGCTCCACCATATATGCATACATTGTCTTGTGTGCTCTGTCCTTTTTGTTTAAAATGTTGTCTGTTTGTCCTCTGTTTGCTCTGTACAGGCTGTCCCAGGGTTAAAAACATCAGACTTACAGACCGCCCATACAGTGGTACCAAGGTTGTCGAATGGCTCCGAGCCCGAACAATACACCACCCGAACAGCTATTTTATTTTTTTTTTAATTTGCTCAGTTTTCATAACGCTGCTCTATAGTCAAACCGAGACGGTTTTAGTTTTGACTAATTGCACATTTTTTCCCCCCTACCCTTCCCGGGGTGTGCTGGCTGGAGACCCCAAATTATCAAGATATCCTGCACACCCTGCTAGATGCGACGTCTCTACTACCCATAGCGTCCTTCTGTCCGGCTCGCGCTTCTGCTTGTGTAGTCCTCCATATATGCCCAGCTGCCATACTACACGCTTAGGGGCAGCGTGTGGTTCAGTGGGCTACACCTGTGTGCCTGTACTCAGAAAGTCTCTGGTTCAAACCCAGCCTCAGCACGTCTGCGGGTCCTTGAGCAAGGCCCGTAACCCCCAGCTCCCTGGGCGCTGTTATGGGTGGCTGCCCTTCGCGGACAGTTTACTCTATAAAGAGCAAGTTGAGGATGGCGTAAAGTAGTGATTATTTGGGGGCAGCATGTGGCTCTGTGGGCTAAGCCTGTGTGCCTGTAATCACAAGGTCGCCGGTTCAAACCCAATCTCAGCATGTCTGTGGGTCCTTGAGCAAGACCCGTAACCCCCAGCTCCCTGGGCGCCGCTACGGGTGGCTGCCCTTTGCAGACAGCATGCTCTACAAAAGAGCAAGTTGAGGGAGGCGTAAAAAGAATTTCCCCACAGGGATTAATAAAGTATCAGTTACTGGTTGCCCGGTGACCTGAAGGAGCGTCGGCACCAGCTTGTTATCACCTCCCTGGTTGTGACTCATATTTTATGACTTAGACCAGGGGTGGCCAATCTTATCCTCAAAGGGCCAGTGTGTATGCGGGTTTTCGCTGCAACCCCCTAATTAGATTACTAGTTAGACGACTGACTGGCTGAAGAGTCCTCACACCTGGGTTTGAACAGCTGACCTACAGGTTATCCCAAAAACCTGCATACACGCCGGCCCTTTGCGGATAAGATTGGACACCCCTGACTTAGACAGTGTGACTTGGCACTTAGTCATCTCTCCAATTTGTCTCCCACTGCTGCCCCTTGGAGGATGGGCTCCCCCTCTGAGGCTGGTTAGGGTTAGGGCTTCCTCTGTTGCCCCCTGGAGGATGGACTCCCCTTCTGAGTCTGGTCCCTCCAAAGGTTTCTTCCTTCTAGGGAGTTTTTCCTTGCCACTGTCGCCTCTGGCTTACTCACTGGGGGCTTTGGGCTGGGATGCTGTAAAGTGCTTTTAGACAATGTAATGTTATGATAACACGCTATACAAAGATAAATTTGTTTGTTTGTTTGTTCTCAAACTGATCAGTGTTCACACACGATTTTGGAACAGATTGTGTCCAACAACTGAGGTACCACCATACTTACAAATGGACCAACATGAAGTCTATTATATTATAAATTCAGGGTTAATACAATGGCTTGTAATAACGAACGCACGCACTATTTTGTAACGGTCCTGAAAACATTGCACGACTTCAGTGGTTCCACGGCTCAGCGTTTAGTAGAGTACTGTATATAGTTACGTTTATTATCACTGAATTATTACCATATATATCTTTTAAACTTTTTTTTTTTTTTTTAGTTTTTTTTCAATTTTCCACACAACAAAACATTCACTGTTATAGGACCACTTAAATTAAAAAATGGGGATATATCTACCAAAACAGTGGAGGTTGTACTTTGTGAATCCCAGAGAAGCATAACTTCTTTTTTTACTCTTTTATTATGGTAATGGTTTTCCATTATAATAGCCCATGTCCCTTAATCAGTCACATAAATATCGTGTTATGCAGTTCCACCTTCATTCAAAAATGTCCATTTTCAGTTTTAAAAATTGCCGTCATTCGCTCCATTGTGTAAACACTTTTTAGTCTTTGTGCCCACTTAGTTATTAATAGTTTTGTTTCCTTCCAGTTTATAGTTATCATTTTCTTGGCAATCGATAAAAGTATCCGTAAAATGTATCTTTGGTCTGAACCATATGTCTCCCTAGGTTTAAAGCTCCAAAAACAAATATCATTGGATCTAACGGAGTATTCGTTTGTAGAATTTTATTGGTTTCATCTTTGACTCTTATCCAGAATCTTTGGATTATTGGGCAGTCCCAAAATATATGTGTTTGATCTCCTATTTTTCCACATTTTCTCCAACATAGTTCCACTTGAGGATCTTTCACATATGAAGGGATTGTAA
This sequence comes from Hippopotamyrus pictus, assembly GCA_026781145.1. Lineage (NCBI taxonomy): Eukaryota > Metazoa > Chordata > Actinopteri > Osteoglossiformes > Mormyridae > Hippopotamyrus > Hippopotamyrus pictus. The sequence goes on along the minus strand of JAODLC010000040.1, from coordinate 10,003,434 downwards.
GAGGTGTAAGACGTAATTTCCAATCATATTCTCTCCATAGTTGACTATACAGATCATTAGATGGGAGCTGAAATTCTTCCTGAAGTTCGGTAAATGACTTGAGCTCTGTTTCATTAAACAGTAAATTAATTGTGCTCAGTCCTTTGCTGGCCCACCTTCTGAACCCACCATCCCACACAGCAGCATCTTGTCATATTGCTTCTGCCAGGGGCTCAATACTCAGTACTAATAGAATAGGTGACAATGAGCCCCTTTCCACCCTATAAGTGAATCAGAGCAACAACCATTGACCCTAATTTTTGGCCTAGGATCTTCATAAAGTATATTAATCCAAGAAGCAAACGTTTCTCCAAATCCCATTTCTATCGATATTTGTTCCAAAAAAAAAACCAATTGACTCAATCAAATGCTTTCCTAACATCTAGGCTGAGAAGCATTGATAGAAGTTAAAATTTTGCAATCTACACATAGGAGACTTATAGGACGATAGCTACTACATTGCATGGGGTCTTTTCCTTCTTTTTGCAAGACAGCAATAATTGCTTCCGACCATGATTTTGGGCGGTATCCTGAGTTCGATGTGTAGTTATATACCTTGCACAATGTAATGTCCACCGTTTGCCAAGCAAGCAGGACGGGGAGAATGATCAGTCGAAACAGGCAAAGATCCAAGGACGAGGTTTATTAAGAGCAGATGAGGAAACACGGCACATAACATCAATGACGGATCTGGGGTTACACACTCTGACGTGGACTTAAATGCACAAGACAAGCCGAAATAACAGGAAACAGGTGATCACAATCGGGAATTCACATGAGGTAAATGAGGGGGCGTGGCACACACGAGGATCGTACGAGCAGGTCACGACACACAATATGGGAGTTAGCTCGTTTACAAAGGTTTTATAGTATTCCTCTGCAAATCCATCTATTCCCAGGGATTTATTTTAATTTAGCAATAGCTTTTTTATTTCAGCTTCTGTGATGGGTTCTACTAATTTAGTTGCTTCCACATTTGACAATTTAGTCAATTTAAGAGGTTTCAGGAACTGAATAATATGTTCTTTCTGGAATTCTCGTATTTCTTCCTTATGCAACTGTTCATTTTGCGAAAGCATTTGATATTTCCTTAGGGTGAGTTTCAATAGAGTTAGCCTCCGGATTTCTGATCTTGTCACGAGCAGAGGGTAGGACCGAGCACCGGCAGGCAATCGTTAGCTAATTGCTCCACTTCTTAAAGCTGTCTATGACCCAGGCTCATTGTGAAGTATTGTTGCCATTGTTCTAATGTGCCATACTGAGCGGTTTTCTGTCTCTTGTCTTCCCCGATCGCCCTGCCTGCTGTGTCCTGCCCTGCTGTTCCACCTGCCCAGCCTGTCTCGCCTGTTCCATCCACCCACCTTCCCCTACCTGCCTGCTCCGTCCTGCCCTGCTCCTCCATCGGCTTTGTGTGTCCCCCTTGTTGTCTTGTCCCGTCACTCTGTGTAGGACTGACTTTCCTGGACGTCGACCTTTTTCCTGCTTTATGACCACGACTTTGCCTGCTCCCCTTAACTTTGATTTCTGCTTGCTGGAATATTAAATCTGTTGTACACTGCATTCCAGGGTCTGTCTCCTCTGTCGTGACCAATCGTCACAGATCTTAGGAACTGTGCGGGTGGATTGTATTTCTTGTTTGACCCGAGTATCTGTTATTAATGAAACATTGAGCCTCCAGTGTCCTGCCCCGATCGTCTGCTTCTTCCGTGTGCCACGCCCCCTCGTTAACCTCATGTGGAATCCCCGTGTTTACCAGCTGTTTCTGGTTGTTGTCATTAGTCCTCTGTATTTAGTCCGCGTTTCCATTTGGTTCCCCAGTCCGGTCATTGTAGTGTCAGTCTATCTGTTTGCCTTCCCTTTTATTAAACCTCGTATTTTTCCTGATTCCTGACGTTCTGCTCTTTTGTCTGTGCTTTTGTCTGCAACGTGACATCCAGTATTTAAAATGGTCATTTACCCCTATATTAATTTTCATAACAACGGGGCTATGGTCAGAAATAGTGATTTGATCAATTGTGCCGCCTTTTACTCTAGATAATTGTTTCTTTGAAATACAGAAAAAAGACTATCCTTATATAGCTTCCATGCACTTGAGACATAAATGTAAAGTCCCTGTCATTAGGATGGAGGTGACACCAGACATCCACCAAGCCCAACTCTGTCGTCATACCTGACAGGCTCTTAGACATTTTGGATTGAGGTCCTATTAAAATCCCCCCCATAAGTATAGTTCCTTCACCTTTATCTACCACAACGGATGCAATCTTTTTAAAGAAATGTGGGCTGTCTTCATTTGGGGCGTACACGTTTAAGATGGTTATTTTAATGCCACCAATTGTTCCTATTACCATGACAAAACGGCCTTCGTCATCTTGAAAAAAGTTTTCATTGTTGTAATAAACATATTTTTGACCTCCGAATTATTACTATTGTTATTATTACAGTATGTACTGTATTATTATTATTTTTCCAACTTACCTACAAATTTGACTTAAAGACAGACTTAGGGAACAGAACTCATCTGTAACCTGAGGACTGCTTGCTTACCTTTCGTAAACATTCTACATTCTATTTATTTGTTAGGCCCCGGTCATCCTGATCCTCCCATGTGCCACGCCCCCCTCTCTACCTCGTGTGAAATCCCCATGTTCCTAGCTGTTTCTAGTCATGTTATTTACTGTGGTGTAGTTAGGTCTGTCTCAGTGTGTGTTTCAGTAGTACAGTCATTGATGTCTGTTCTGCATAGTACTCCATATTCCGCAAGTGTGCCTTTCCCTGAATCTTTAGACTCCTGTATATATATATAAAAAAAACTCCTGTGCCTGCTTCCCCGCTCCATACCAGTGTGTCATGACAGTATGCGGGTTTAGATTCCTGCCTCCAGCTTAGATGGTGCATAAGTTGCATATTTTCCTAATGTTTTACTTGGATTCCTCAAAAAAAAAAATCATGCTCATAATTAGTGATTATCTGAGTGAGTGTGTCATGTAATAGACTGACATTCCACCCAGGGTGTACCACTCCCTTGTGTCATGTCCTTACTGGGAAAGATTCCAGACACATTATTCAACTTTTTATGCTTTGTTGGCCCTGAATACACATGTTGCATACAGTATGGGCACCTGTGGGTACCCTGTCCCAATTACTGAGCTAAGTTGATAAATTCGAGCAGGAGTACTGGACGAATTCCTCAACCTGAGTAGAGCTATACTGGGTGCTTGCTGACGACTTCCATTATAAAAATGTCTGAGTTGTGGGAGAAGAGTCAAGAGGAGTCCAATAAAGTGAGTAATCTGAGAAGAGTTCTTTCTAACAAACACCTCAGACCCAGACAGATAGGAATCTGGGTGTGAAAGAAATAGAAATGTACGCTGGTTTAAACATAAAAACATTGTTTTTTTCCATCAAAATACTTTTATTTGCCATTCCCAAGATATGTACTAACATGATTAATATTAGGTAATTACAAGATTGGTATGGAGGTGGGGGGGGCAAGCATCCCTTCCAGCTTCTGCTTGGTGAAGCTTCATAATAAGCTTCTTTATCAGCTTCATCTACTACCCCTCCTGGGGCATGGGCTGCTAACAAAGGATGCCTCATCTCTTGTTGGTGTTTTTGTACATAGGAATTTTTTGATGGGTTGCGGTACCGTAGCCCCACGCCCCACCCACCCCCTTTTTCAGTTGGGCTTGGGACTGTCCACGGCAGAACACTCTTATACCTCACGTAGCTTACACAGCCTGTTCAGAGAGAAGACAACATTGTACATATATCGTATAATAATAATAGAAGTTCAAAAAAGAAGTTAGATATGGCAACGTTTGGGTTTAGGCGCCAGAGCCGACCATATCAACATTAGTGTTTGGGGATGTAGGCCGCCTGAACGGGGATGTAGGCCGCCTGAACTGTAAGCCTACTGTAGTTTAACTGTAGCCCAATGCACAGCCATACAGTTTAGCCACGCCATGGAAGGTGCCATTCCTACTAATGCACCACAACAAAGCGGTGAAGAGGGAGAAGTTCATGCTACCTACGCTAGAGGACCCAGCTCCCAAGTTGGCCAGGATGAGCATGTTCTCCACCCTGGATGCATCGTCAGGCTTCCGGCAAATCCCCTTAAACCCAAAGCTTTATAATACCCAGAGGCTGATTTTGTTTCCAGAAGTTCCTCTTTGGCATTAGCATGGATGATATTCTGTTGCATGGAAAGGACAAGGCAGCACATACGATAGGAACCAGGAACAATACAGGGTATTGGGGTGAAGCTAAAGAGAGATAAATGTCACATTGGGAAATGCAAAGTTCCATTCTTTGGGCACATCATTAAAGACCCAAGTGATACTGTTTCCTGAAAGCTTTTTATATACAAGGGTTGATTTGCAGCACTTTGGTAAATGTATAGCATATGTGTTGTTATTCTATTACAGTGTTTTAACAGTTTATAGTGCATTGTCGGCAGAATTGTGATATCCTGGTATAATTCACACATGTGACCAATTTCGCATCCTGATATTAAAATATTCTGTTTCCTAAATAAGAGACAAACCACATCAATGCAGTATCCTGGATGCCAACACTAAATTTCTGGCAGTATAATAAAACAGTGTGGTCGACATTATCAAAAGCTGCGCTCAGACCTAGAAGAAATAAAACAGCACGTTTACAAGGACAAGCAGCCAAAAGTACGTCATTAGATACCCTCAAAAGTGCTGACTCACAATACAGCTCTGGAAAGAACAATTTTTTTGTTTCACTTGTTTCTCGATTTATGGGTGTTCATCTGTGAAACTTCAGCCTGGTCATTTTGGACTTCGGTCCTGCTTCCAGGTGTCTGATATGAACTTATCATCTTTGATCTTAGCAGTGCACTTCACATCTGCACTGCTCTGATTCATGAGAAACTGCTGGATAAGTTAACGGTCATTTCTGGCATTTGAAAGCCGCTTTTGCCCTTCTCCTGGCTGCTTTCTGGTCGCTCACAGTGTCTCCCGTTTAACATTGTTTTGGCGTGCTGCTGTCTTAGTAGTTTGAACCTGGAGGCAACTGCTGCTCAGCATAGCCTTCTGCCAGCAGAACCAGGATTAAACTAGGATATAAAAATGCAGATATTTTAAAAAATACAGACTGGTCTCTTAATTTTCTCCAGAGCTATATTATGTATGTATTTACAAATGTGGACAATTGGTACAAGACATCTTTCTCCAAGACCTTAGACAAGAATGACAGCTCTGAAATGGGTCTAAAACTGTTTAGAAGTGATCGGTCTAAACAGGCTGGACTACGGCTTGTTTAAAGCAAGATGGAACAATGGCATTTATTGAACTGCTGTTAATTATACAAAGAATGCTGGGACCAAATGACTGCAGCACATAGCTAAGGAGTTGTGTGGGACGCGCATCCTGTAATGGATTATGGTGTTGGTGGGAATAACGGTGACTATCCACTGGTGGCTCTGACACAAAAGGGGTTTATAAAAAAAAAAAACAGAACAAAAGGCAAACTAATAAATAAAAGGACCTCGAGGGGTCAGGACTAAACATGAGAAAAGACACAACTAAGAAAACAATAAACTAACATACAAAGAAACTGGGCAACCAGGAATAGAACTTAGAGAAACAGTAACACATAGAGTAATATCTCACAATAACTGACTGGGGAAATGCACAGAGGCAGGCACTTACAGTTATACTAATAAATTTACATACCCTGGCAGAACTTGTGAAATATTGGCCATTTTTCAGAAAATATGATTGACCGTGCCTAAAATTTTCTATTTCATTCAGAGTTAGTGGTTGGGCAAAGCCATTTATTATCACACAATTATTATTATTATTATATTTTAAATCATAATGGCAAGTGGAAAAACCAAAATACCCTTGAAGTTTTGGCTTGATAATATACACACAAATTGACACGCATAGGTTAATTGGATATTAAGAGTAATTGTCCACACCTGTGACTTGTTTGCTTGTAATTAATTGCAAAATTAATTGCTTGTAATTAATTAATTCGCAAAATTAATTGTCTGTGTATAAAATGTCAGTGAGATTCTGGGTTCTTTACTTCAGCCTTGAGGAAAGCAAAAGAACTGTCAAAGGACCTGAGCGAGAAGGTTGTTCAACTTTTAAACACAGGTAAAGGATATAAAAAGATCCAAATAGTTGAGAATGCCAATCAGCAATGTTCAAACTCTCATAAAGAAGTGAAAATTGAGGGGTTCTGTTAACAAGAAGCCATGGTCAGGTAGACCAACAAAAATTTCATTCAGAACTGCCAGAAGAATTATCTGAGATGCAAAGGAAAAGCCACAAATAACTTCAGCTGAGATCCAGGCTTCTCTATTGAAAGGTGGTGTGGATGTTTCAAGATGCAAAATACGGAGGGAATTGAAGAAAAATGGGCTGCATGGTCACGTTGCCTGAAGAAAGACATTACTGCGCCAACATCACAAAATAGCCCTCTTAAAATATGCAAAACTGCACCTAGACAAGGTTCAAAACTTCTGGAAAAAGCCTTTTGGAGTGATGAGACCAAAATTGAACTTTATGGTCACAACCATAGATGCAATGTTTGGAGAGGAGTCAACAGTATTTCTTAATTGTTATGTATTCTTTCATGATTGTGTTATTTTGAGATGTCTCACAGTTTAATTTGATTCCCATTATAGATAAACAGGGTATATAAACTTATGAGCACAACTGTAAATACATAGGTAAAGAAGGATGCCTCATCTCTTGTTGGTGTTTTTGTACTAACAAAAGGCAGGTGTGAATCCTCAAAAACTTCAATCATCAAGGTATGGGTCAACAAACAGGTGAAATAAATCACCAATACACGGGAGAAGAAACTATGGAACATAACAGAGGGCTGACTACACTAGGAAAACTAGTACAAGGAGAACAGAGTTAACCCAGACACAAACGTGGGAAGACTCTGCAGTGGTCCAGAGAAGAGGGGAAACACACAAGGGACTTAGGCACACTGAGGCTGAAAGGTAAGTGACAAGGAGGAGTAGAGGATGGGGAAGGAAACATGAAGGGCAGGGTCAGACGGGCATTGAGCCTGACACAACCAGGCAGCACGTGGTAGGCCTCATATGCAAGATTAAGTCAGCGAGATAAGACATTGACATGGCACATTGATTAAGAAAAACTTGACATATGGGTAAGTCAGAAGGATCATGGGATAGAGGTAAAATATGTGCTCTAATGTTCTAAATCTTTCCAGTAAAGTATAATCTAAAGATTTCACAGGTCTCTGTAGTTGCCCCAGAGGTGGTTGTAGTGCTAGCTTCACACCCCCTTGTGGAATTGGAGTGCTGAAATTTCAGGGACTCCCCATGCCTGCATTCCCACTTGCCTCTCCCTCCTACTTATGCTGCCATAGCCATATCTGCTGGAACTTGCACATTGCACTTACATATTGCACTCACCTGACTGTTAGCACTGCCTATATTCTCCCCTACTTTGACTATTTGCATATTTTATTTCCCCTACTCCTCCTGGGGCATGACTTTTGACCCATTGAGTCTGGTCCGTCCCAAGGTTTCTTCATTCTAGGGAGATTTTCCTTGTCACTTCTGCCTCTGGCTTATTCACTGGGGACTTTAGGCTGGGATGCTGCAAAGCGCATTGAGGCAATGTAATGTTGTAAAAACACACTATACAAAAATAACTTTGTGAATCCTTTGGGAAGTGCTCCAGGAGTATGGGGTGCCAGGCTTCCTTATAAGGGCTGTTTGGTCCCTATAAGAGCAGCGTCAGAGCTTGGTCCGCATTGTCAGCAATAAGTCGGACTCGTTTCCGGTGAGGGTTGGACTCTGCCAGGGCTGTCCTTTGTCTTCGATTCTGTTCGTAACTTTTTTGGTCAGAATTGAGGGTGTCCGGTATGGTGACCTCAGGATTAGGTATCTGCTTTTTGCAGATGATGTGGTTCTGTTGGTTTCATCGGATAGTGACCTTCGGCTCTCACTGGAGCAGTTCGCAGCTGAGTGTGAAGTGGCTGGCATGAAAATCAGTACCTCCATCCGAGACTATGGTCCTCAGCCAGAAAAGGGTGGGGTGCTCTCTCCTGGTCAGGGAGGGAGTCCTTCCCCAAGTGGAGGAGTTTAAGTATCACGGGGTCTTGTTCACAAGTGAGGAAAGGATGGAACGGGAGATCGATAGACGGAACGGTGCGGGGTCAGCAGTGATATCAGTTCATGAGTTTGAGTACCTAATTTGCCTTTAATATGCCAGTAGATACGTTTATGTTTATGTTAAGTTTATGTTTAATTTATGTGTGGGGTTTGAGCGCTGGCTGAGGACCAGCACCCACACTGGCTTAAGCAGGGAAAACACACTAGGGCTGAAAGGCTATGAGACAGAGAGGAGAAAAGAGGGATGACCAGTGACACCTGTTGGCCAAACAGGGAAAAGATACATAGGGCAGGGTTGGACGGGCACTGACCCTGACTAACAGATCACCAGTATGCTCAGGTTACACACTATTTTTCACCTGCTACATAGCAAACAAGTATGTGATTTCAGATGCACCCTATATAGACCTCAGATGTAAATGATTACTGAGTACACCACCACACCCACAACAGGCAATCTAGTACTTGAAGTGACATAATAAAATAATGAAATTCCCCACCTATTGCAATGATTGTCAATTACTGGGTGGAATGGAAAATTTAATTTAATCAAACAACAGTTAATGCCATATTTCATGTGTTAAAGGAACCCCAACCATCCTAATTAAGCATATACGTTCCTACATCTAGCTGCAAACTACTGAAAAAAAAATCATTATATCCACTGATCTACTATTTTGCTGTGTAATGTTTTCTAAATGTTAGGTTACTGCAGGAAATTCTGATGGAATCAACAGATATTCTGGCAGAGTATAAATGTATCTGACTCATTCAAATGAGTCATTCAGCTTAGAAGTCTTTCTAGCAGACATGAGAATCCAGTCCCCCAGATATATCAGATACTGGCTCTGACGTATTCATGACATAACAACAGGATCTATATAGGTGTTTGTCCAACAAAAAAGTAGCTAATAGTGAAAACAAAGTGGCAGATTATTTTTTAAATCTTAGTAAGATTTCTGGGAAGATCTGTTACTGTGTGAAAACTTGCTCTGGATTCAAAATGGACAGTAGGAGAATATTACTGTGTATGTATACAGAAGTATTTTTATTTTGGTGAATTTTGATTGTAAATGTAGGTGTTTCTAATTATTTTAACTACTGTATGGTTTATGTTTTGCAGCTCCTGTTGTAATCCTGCTCTACACTACACTGATGGTGATCACTGCACAAGGTAATGTATTTCACAGAACTTCATGGGGATGTGTAACTACAAACTAACATGAAGTTTGAGACTATTCATTCTGCTTAATATCAGATATTGAGGAAATTTAAAAAATAATAAAGGTAGGTCTTATTAGTACAAGGAACATCATCCCAGTGTTTGCAACCTAAAAATTTTGACCCATCTCTGAGTACCAAATGGAACAAGATTTAGGCAACAAATGTGTAACTCCTATCACATCAGGCAAAGTCCATAAATTATGTATGCTCTTGTGTTTTTAATATGGTCAAAATGTTTTGTTAGCATTTTACACTTTATTTTTCCATTTCCAATCTAATTTGTAACATTGCGAATTTCCAAACGTGCGATATAAGTTCAATTTAGAGACTGAATATCAATATACGTTTCACAATTTCCATTGTAGTACGTTGCTAATTGCGTCATGTGGCATCTTAACCATTGTGATGGGATATCAATTGTTTAATATAAAAATGACGTCCGTTATGTGAATGCATCATCAGCATAGATATATACTTTATGCAAAATGTAAGATCTTGGTTTTTAATGATTTCATTTTCAATGAGAAATCATATGCAGCTATTAAAAGAACACTCTATAAAATATATTTACAAATAAAATGTATATATAGGCTATACAGATATTAACATAAAAACCTATTACACATTCATGCAATTTCAATGAACACGTCCAAGGCTAGAAACATTTACTTACGTCATCATGCTTTGTCTTTTTCTCCATCTGTGTGATTTTCCCCAACTTTGATTGAAAACTTTGCGCAACGCAAGGGACACGCTAAACAGGAAGCGATCACACACACAACCACATACCACATACACAATATAACAATATTCAAGCATATACTATTTTTAAAGAGATGTTATGACAATTGATTCATAATGTTAACATTTCCTTCCGATGCGATGGTGAATTTGATGGTATTGTAAACAATATTAAATATACATTGGGTAGCAACGTCTTTTACATAAAATGGGTTCCTGACCAGTCAGATTAACAAACTGATCTGGAACTTTGGCAGTGTGAAGAAGGGAGGTGTACTTAATTCAGTATCCCACAGAAGTACTCGCCCAAGCCTACATGCGCCTAAATGTAACCTCGCGCACTAATGCGTAAAATGAGCAATGCTTACAACAAACATTGTTAAAACGGATGGATACCATTTTACAATAAGGCTCCCTTTTGCCACTTACAAATGATAGCAATTAATCAGTGATAATAAAAAAAACTGTTATAACTTCATTACAATTATTTATTAATGGTTTAGAAAGTGTTGTAGCCTATTAATAACTTGATAATAATCCGTTCATAAACCATCTATAAGGGTAGTCTTATTGTAAAGTGATACTAGTTTGATTATAACTATACATACATTCTAGCATCCAAATGTTTGATTCGGCTTCTAAAAATCCTTACTTGAAACAATGCCACTTTTTCAGTAATTCGCTTGGAATTGATAAACAGCCACAAGTAAAACAGTCCAGACAGAGGCTGTTAAAAGGAGACATGGTGTCTGCTGAATTTCCAACTGGGGAGACATCAAAGCAATTTAGTTTGCTTACAATGCCAGGACATTCATGGAACCTCCAACTTTATCTAGGGAGTCCGATTTTAATGCAAAGACAAACACTATTTAGGCTAAACTTATTAGGCTACTATATATAAAATAGTCAGTGAAACCCAAACAGGCACTGTTACCGAGCATTTATTTAGAGAACCATTTTTTATTAAATCCTGACTTTCAGGATAGAATGTGGGTACTGATCGAATTAATGTAAATTGCTCTCGGTTAGCAGGTTGGCGACTTGCATGGCAGCCTCGATCCGATCACCGGTGTATGAATGTGTGTGTGTGTGGGTGAATGTGAGGCAAGAATTGTAAAGCGCTTTGAGTGCTTGTATAGGAGTAGAAAAGCGCTATAAAAATGCAATCATTTTTCCATTAAATATAATAATAATGACAGCGGCAACTTAAAAAAAACTTCAAAAGGTTTCAAATAACCATCAAGTCATGCATTGACGTTCGGCTCTTTCAGCATGTTGAGGTAAATGCATGTTTTAATGTCATTTTTAATCGGGGGCGGGGGCGGGGAGTGTGAAGCTCATAATCGAGCTTTGGTCACCGCATTTCTCTTGGTGTTTGAATGAGGTCTGATGATAAATATGATGTGAAATCAGGATAATGGTTATACATTGTAGGATGAGAAAAAAACTATGGTAACTTTTTACGCTGTTATATTAGTACTACGACTGCTACTGTTAATTACTATTATTGCTAATAATAATAATAATAATAATAATAATATTATTATTATTATTATTATTAAGTATTATTAGTTCGTTGTATTAAATTAATAAAATACGTGAGATTGCAATTAGCGGAACAATAAACGAACGTATACAGCTTCGACCGAAGCTAATTCCAGCATGTACGTGTAGTCTTTTTTTAGTCGTGTAAGATATGTAATGCAAGATTATACGCTTGTTTTATCCTAAAATAGATCACTGTTTACAAAATAATATCCGCCGGAGGCTTCCTATTGGAAACGATGTGTGGCTCCCCGCCATGTATTACTGCATCTTATTTGAATTCTCAGCGATATTCATCTAGAGCTGGCGAATTAATGTGTGCTCCTTATTTTGAAAGTTAAACTTGTGTTTGCAAAATCCCCGTCCGCCGTGCCTGGTTACATGCTTTTATCTCCTCGCGTCCGTGTTTTGCGTGTTTAGGAGTGTTAGTGAAATGCATGCACCCTCTACTTGTCAAGTAGGTCACACCTTTCATAGTGTTGCAGACAATACTTAATATCGAGGAATATTCAGACCTGGGAAGGCGGAGGTGCTGCCAGTTATTGGCTACTTTTGCAGGCAGGTGGGCGAGGCTAGATCACAGTGATGATGAAACTTCCAGCTGGCTATTTTTAGCACCGCTGAATATAGCGGAACCACAGATTTCTGGGACATTACGTGTGAAAAGGAAATGAAGCAGAAAAGTAGCAGAGAGTGAGCAGGACAGAGCCAAACCAGTCCCTGGGGACCCCCCAGACTGGGAGAGAGCAAAAGCAAAAACATGGACTGTCTGGCAGAGAGCTGGGAGGAAGGGAGGATCGAAATACTGCAGTATAGAACAACCAAATGGAAAGAGTAGTCTGATTAAATGCATCTTTATTCAAAATACCTGGGTTTAATGAATGTACTAACACATTACTTCTGAAGTTAGTAAGCCAGCCAGTATCAAGCTGACACAGCACCACCAGTAGGCATAAAACAAAAACAAAACACTGGAAAAAGAATTGTCAGGCTTTGTCACTCTACAGGCCGCGTATATAATAATTCATTTAGATTTCCATGCCTGGTTTTTTTTATTGTTTTTGAAATTTAGTAATATTTACACACATGAAGTTATCACTCTTCCCATGCAGATTTTTGATAGATAATTTAAAGCTATTTTTTAAAGACTCATCTAGCGTAGATACTGCAATGTAAATAGTGCCCTGCATTGAAATAATTTAAGAGATGCAAATACTGCCATAAGTTAAGGTGCCCCTAAAAAAACGTGAAGGGATTTTTTGTTATCCCGAAAGGAAAATAAAAAGTTAATATAATCGTTCTAACACTTACATGTACTTGTCAACCATCTTAAAGCATGGGAAGGCTAGGGTTCAACAACTACAATATTGCCAAGTGTTATTTCTTTTAAATAAGACATACTTTACATTACACAATGATTAAAAAGCTTCTAGCCCCTACCTGACATTGGACTCTAGCCCCTACCTGACAGGGAACTCTAGCCCCTACCTGACGGGGAACTCTAGCCCTTACCTGAGTGTGGACTCTAGCCCCTACCTGACGGTGGACTCTAGCCCCTACCTGAGGGTGGACTCTAGCCCCTACCTGACGAGGAACTCTAGCCCCTACCTGACGATGGATTCTAGCCCTTACCTGACAGGGAACTCTAGGCCCTACCTGACGGGGAACTCTAGGCCCTACCTGACGGGGAACTCTAGGCCCTACCTGACGGGGGACTCTAGCCCCTACCTGAGGGTGGACTCTAGCCCCTACCTGAGGGGGGACTCTAGCCCCTACCTGACGGGGAACTCTAGCCCCTACCTGAGGGTGGACTCTAGCCCCTACCTGACGGTGGACTTTAGCCCCTGCCTGACGGGGAATTCTAGCCCCTACCTGATGGGGAACTCTAGCCCCTACCTGAGGGTGGACTCTAGGCCCTACCTGATGGGGAACTCTAGCCCCTACCTGAGGGTGGACTCTAGCCCCTACCTGACGAGGAACTCTAGCCCCTACCTGACGGTGGATTCTAGCCCTTACCTGACAGGGAACTCTAGGCCCTACCTGACGGGGAACTCTAGCCCCTATCTGACGGGGAACTCTAGCCCCTACCTGGGGGGGAACTCTAGCCCCTACCTGAGGGTGGACTCTAGCCCCTACCTGACGGGGAACTCTAGCCCCTACCTGAGGGTGAACTCTAGCCCCTACCTGAGGGTGAACTCTAGCCCCTACCTGACGGTGGACTTTAGCCCCTGCCTGACGGGGAACTCTAGCCCCTACCTGAGGGTGGACTCTAGCCCCTACCTGAGGGTGGACTCTAGCCCCTGCCTGACAGGGAATTCTAGCCCCTACCTGACGGGGAACTCTAGCCCCTACCTGAGGGTGGATTCTAGGCCCTACCTGATGGGGAACTCTAGCCCCTACCGGAGGGGTGAACTCTAGCCCCTACCTGAGGGTGGACTCTAGCCCCTACCTGACGGTGAACTCTAGCCCCTGCCTGACGGGGAACTCTAGCCGCTACCTGATGGGGAACTCTAGCCCTTACCTCATGGGGGACTCTAGCCCCTACCTGACGGTGGACTCTAGCCCCTGCCTGACGGGGAACTCTAGCCCCTACCTGACGGGGAACTCTAGCCCCTACCTCATGGGGGACTCTAGCCCCTACCACTTCTTTGGGGAGCAACCCCTGATATTCGCAAAAAAATGCATGCATAAAATAAATAAGTATTGTAGGTTATTATATGCAAAGTGGAAAAGATGTGCTTTCAGGCTAGCTCTTAAATTACTAAGACATTCAGTAGCTCTAAGATTTTCAAGCAGAGAGTTCCTGAGTTTGTGACCATATTGACTGAAAGCTGCTTCCTCCCTCCTCAGTCACGTTAATCAGTAAATTTCTCCCAGATGATCCAAGAGTTCTGCCTGGGACATACTTTACAGTTACGTGACTGAAGTAAGATGGAATAAGACCATGTAAACATTTAGAAATTGGAAAGAAAACTATAAAATCAATCCTAAAAGCCACAGGAACCCAGTCCAAGGATTTAAGAGTAGGTAGGATGTCATCCCTGTAACTGGTGCATATTAGCTCTTGACCATTCTGCGACATTCTGGACCCGTTGTAGATCTTTAATAGATTTTTTAGGTAGACCATACAGGAGTGCATTACAGTGTTCTGTTCTACTTGAAACAAAAGCATGTATCAGATTTTCACAGTCAACATAGGACACCTTCCCCACCCGCTTTGGCAATCTTATGCTCGATAGTAATGATAGAGTGCTGTTTTACAAACATTGCTAATAGGCTGAATCACCATTGAAAAGAACTCCTAGGGTTTTAACTTGCTATTTGGCCTTCAGAGACATTGATTCTAAGTAAAACAGTGTACACTTCCTCTGTACTTCATTCCCAATAACAAGAATCTTGTTCAGTTGCAGCAAGTTTTGAGAAATGGAAGATTAGAGATTGGCCTATAATTACTAAGCACAATATTATCAAGATTCTTCCACAAAGGAATGACAACAGCAGTTTTAAGACATTACGGGGAAATGTCAGAGAAAGAGCAGTAATATTCAGATCATTCATCCACAAGAGCATTTTTGAGGTCAGGCAGTGATGTTGGACATGAAGGGCATGACTTGCAATCTCTGTTCTCGTTCATCACAGAGGTGATTGATGTGGTTTAGGACAGGGCTCTGTGCAGGCCAAGGCATTTAAGATTAGAGATTTTGGACAAATCTATGCATCCAACTTTGTAGAAACAGTTTGGGGAACACCCAATAAAAATAAATTACATCATCGGCCATTTTTTTTAAGATCATTGGATCCAATGATCGTAGATTAGCCAAGAGGATGTTTTTGCTTTTGCTCTCTCCCACTCTTGAGCTGAATCACTTGTGATGGAACAGGGAAAGAACTAAGCTACACAGGGCTCCAGTCCCCCAGGACTGGAGTTTGAGACCCCTGATCTTCAGATTGTCACATACTAACATCAAACCATGCAATTAGTGTTCTTTCACTGTTCAGGAAATGTTCACACAAGGCGTGAAAGATTAGACAGGACTTGGGAAACGCACTGAACTTAGTTTGATGTTGATTGGTTTAAATGAAGGAGTTATTATAATATGTCCAACTGCAATATTGATAGACGGTTATAAGTCACATACAAGTGGTCCTCTGGTGATTGCCATTGCACTTTCAAGACGGTCCCTACGTTATCTGGCAGTTTTGTGTGAGGATATTCGCGTTTTGTTCATATTGCTGGAGAGTGTGGCGCTGACGGAAAATGTGGAATATTACCCTCGTTTTACTTTACAATCCGAGCCTAATCTGAAAGCAATCACTGCCATGTTCATGAAGATACTGCAGTTTAGATGGGAAAAACCTAGCGAATATCGAACGTAAAACCAGCTTCACCGCGCTGCTTAACCCTCAGCGTGAAAAACACGTGACGTGTCGTGTGAAATGGTTGAAACGAGTGTCTATCCGTGCGAGAAACTTGAGATCCCTGCTCGAGTTTTTTTTTCCTCCCGCTGCGCCCCGGTCACATGCTCTGGTTATTGCATTAGTTGCTGGTAATAGTTTGGGGAAAACCAATTTCTGTTATGGAATACCTTGCAATCGTCACAAAAAAACAACCTTTCAGAGATTCCACACAGCTACTGTTTTATTCTCCGGTTTACAGTTTTTCAAAACTGTCTATAAAAGTAACACCAGTTCTACCTTACAGTGATTAAAATTTCCGAGTATAAAAAACGGGGCTCCTGGTGTGCCTTATACTTGCCCTTGTGAAAAAATAGTGTACTAAAGTATTTACTTAAAAAATACACTTAGCACAAAAAATTTACTTTCAGCAAAGTCTGTTAAGTGTGGTATATCCCTGAAAATATGTACTGAAGTGTATTTTATTACAGACATACTTTTATTCAAGTGTGCCTCAGTATACTTAATTATGTTTATATATATTTTCTAAAAGTACACAGAAGTATAATGTCAGTGTATTAAATACGTGTAAAGAGAATGCATTTTTGTTACACTTCTAGGGATGTGATCATAGCACACTGTTAATACATTTCAGTACACCATTTTTTCACAACGGTGATCGTGGATGCAATTGGTTATGCGTTCAGCAGCTCAGGAGGTACAGAGGCTGTGCAGAGGATTATACTCCCTAAATATCTGGGCAGATAAAAGTCAAAGTCAGCTTTATTGTCAATTTCTTCACATGTGCTAGACATACAAAGAAATCGAAATTACGTTCCTCACTGTCCCATGCGCAGACAAGACACGACAAGACATGACCGGATAGGACAGACAGTAAAGTGCAAAGGCACAACAAAAACACATTCTAACTACTGAGTAACAATAAATAAAGTGCAGGTAGCTTAAGGCATAAATAAATGTTTCCAGTATTTTAAAGTGTTTATGTGCTGAGACATTCAATGATAGCAGCTGTAATAGTAATAATAATAATGGTAACAGATATGTGCAATTTGCATAGTGCAGAGGTAGTTGGTCCTGTGGGTCAGAGTCCAGAGTGTTTCTTTTGGGGGGGGGGGCAGATTCCTGGTCACTTGCCAGTCTGATGGCTCTGTTGGCTGGTGCTGAGTGTGGGGGGAGAGTTTAGTAGTCTCACAGCCTGGTGGATGAAGCTGTTGCTGAGTCTGGTAGTGCGGTAGCGTAGGTTCCTATACCTCCTTCCAGAGGGCAGGAGGCTGAACAGATCGTGTGCAGGGTGGCTTGCATCGCTCACAATTGTGATG
>JAODLC010000040.1:9974670-9985193 GCA_026781145.1 Hippopotamyrus pictus | reverse complement strand
ATGTGAGCCAGGTGTGCGGCCTGCACAGTGGGCCTGACGTGCAGCTGTGCCGAGAGAGATGTGAGCCAGGTGTGCGGCCTGCACAGTGGGCCTGACGTGCAGCTGTGCCGAGAGAGATGTGAGCCAGGTGTGCGGTCTGATGCGTGCACCATTTGGTGGACAAAGACCCATTTTAGAGTCTCAGTCTTAGGAGGTACTAAATTTGTGAACTTATGGGTGTTGGATTTTTTTTTTCAGGGGCTGACTCAAACAACTTAACACAATTCTGCCAGTGCAGGTAAGTGTATCTCACTGTCAGAGACGGACTTTACCATTAGGCAAGATAGGTAACCGCCTGGGGCCGCCAATAACTAGGGTCCCCTTGTAGGCAGAATTTCCAGAAGTTACTTTTAAGGATATAACAATATATGATCATTTGAATAATTCCAAAATACCTGTATTCACATTTATAGAAAAAGTTTTCTGGATAGATACAGTTGCCCCAAAACCAGTTGTAATGGATTAATCTACTTTGAGATTTAAATTGCCCACTTAGAGAGTCCCCCACCTATGTCAGCCTACCTGTAGGGCCCCCAGTAAAGTTACCCATCCGTGCTCACTATCATCAGAAAAACATGCAAAAATGAAATAATCTTCCATTCTCTATACCAGTGGCTGCCAACCAGTCGATAGCAAAAACATTCCCAGTCTACCACACCCTCTACCACCCCGCCCCCAGGACCATCTGCCATGGCATCACTGAAGCTCCTTAGATTTTTTTTTTCTTTTTTGTAAAAGAAGCGCTCATTGTCAAGAAGGTTGGAGACCACTGCTGTTTATAATGATCACTGATCTCTGAATTCTAATGATCTTAAATAAAAAAAAAGGCACTGGGGCAGTGGTGGCCTTAGGGTTAGGGAAGCACAGTTGCAATTAAAAGGTTGTTGGTTCAAATCCCCAACTAGTAAGATACCACTGAGGTACCCTGAGCAAGGTACAGCCCCCAAGCACTGCTCCCCGGGCTCTGAGTTAGCTGACCCCTGTTAAATCACATTGTCACATATGCAGAGGTCGCGTTTCTTTGCTGTCGTGTGTCTACACCAATCTCTAAATTCTGGTGGGAGAAGTGAAATAATTCTGAAGCTCTTCATTTTTCACTCTCTGTGCAATCTCATTTTAGAGACAGGCAAGACAGATGGGCACGCTGTGGTTATTATGACTATGATGTCACTGTCAACTCCTGCTGTGACAGCCAGGTGTTCGCAGGAGAGCACCTGCCCTGCTGTGCGGACACTGCATACAACCCCAGCCGTGAGACCTGTTGCAATGGTGAGTAGGATGTAGAGAGGAAATCATTTTTATTTGGAAAATGTGGAATAAAGTTGAGCTTAAGAAGCACATGAAATTAAAATAAATATTTAAACAAACAAAAAAGAATATAGTTGTAGCGACTTGGAATACAAATTAAATTGTTTCATGCAATTAAAAAGAAAGTGACTCCATACAAAAATGCTTTCAAATTCGACCCCATTGACTTCATACAGCTACTTCATTGTTAAAGGGCTGCCAGTACGTACAGTAGGAGGTGGGAAATAGTCTTCAAAGCCAACATTTTTAGCGAGGGTGATTTACCATTTGCTGGACAACAAACCAGAACGTTTGATCTGAGCCTGTGAAATAAAGCAGTACGTGCACTGAGAGGGAAAAATAATCACTACAGGAAAAGGGAAAATGATTGCGTAAACAATCCTGTGACTAATTTCATGATCTCACACAACAACTCACATACTCAGCAAATGTCCATTTCCAAAAAATAAACAACACATAACATCCATCCTGTCAGTGCGGGCGGACGAGCGAGCTTGGAAGCAGGCGAGTGGAGACAGCAGTGGGGACAAACGGGGTTTAATCAAAGGTCCGAAGTAAGACCAGGCAAGCAGACACGAGACATTACATTGACAAGTCTGGTAAACTGGGGGAGACGCAGACTGATATACACGAAACAAGCCGAAACAACAGGAAACAGCTGGGCACGATCGGGGAAGCACACGTGGATAATGAGGGGGCGTGGCACACATGAGGACTGGACGCGCAGGTCATGACACATCCATCCATCCATCCATCCATCCTCCCTGACCTCAGGGTGATCATATGTCCTCTTTTTTATGCCTGAAATGTTTTGGATTTCCCTTGTTGTCATTTGTTTTCTAAGGCAGAATGTTTTCTGTGTGCTTATTTGTGCGTTTTGATGTCTCTCGGTCGCCCAAAGCACAGAGATCGGCAACCTTTTTAAAGCAAAGAGCCATTTTCTCCTAAATGTCAGACCCAAGATTTACAAAAAGAGTAAAATTTTACTACAAAAAGTATATGAAGGAATTAGGAATCCCAATAAACGTTGAAGCGTACATCCAAACTCATATACTCAAGACAATTCCGTAAAACATAATATTTGACCAGAGACGTACTCTCGTTGTGGAGAATGACTTTTAGGAAGATTTTAATTATGCAGTTAAAACATCACAGAAGCCTGCGACGGACCGTCCCATTCACATATAGCTAAAGAAATATCTAAATGAAAAATCATATTAACCCGTATATAAATGATTTATGTTCACGAAAGTATTATCATAATATGTTTAGACATAAGAATGTGAATTCGTCTGTCGTTCTGAGAAGAGCTGCAGTCACGCGGTCAGAGAGCCGCCGGTTGCTGAATCCTAGGCCATCTTATGCCTGGAAACCCGGAGCGTGAGGGTGTGAATAACCCTGGGCGTACCGAAATTGAAACACCACTGGTAATTAAGAGACTGATTTAACATTTTCATGTCAATGTAAATTTTTTTTTTTTTTTTTTTTGAGAATACGTGTATAAGATGTAATTAAACCTAAAGTCCTCTGAAGAGTGTGTGGGGGAGGTTGTGGGCAAAAAAAAAAACTAATTTAATTCACCTCACTTATTTTTGGAATGCAGTACACAGAACAGACGCAAACAAAAATTCCATGTGAGTTCTTCGCACACTGAACCTCAGAACCAGGCCAAGTGATGAAACCATAACCATAAATTATAAAGCCACCAGTGCTGACACTAAAAAGGTTCATATTTGCTTTGGAAGATGCTGTGTAGCTCCTGGTCCAGTGCTGATTATAACTGTAAAAAGGCTTTTTTTTAAGTACAACCCAGCCGTTTTATGACTGGACTCCTTGTCCACCGTATGTGGCTCTGTGGGCTAAGCTTGTGTGCTTATAACCCCAAGGGCACTGGTTCAAATCCAGCCTTAGTGGCTCTCTGAGCAAGGCCCTTAACCCCAGCTCCCTGGGTGCTGCCCCGAGTGGCTGCTCTTCACCGACACCTTGTTTACAAAAGAGCAAGTTGAGAGAGGTGTAAAGAAGACAGTTTCCTTCTTATTGGAATCCTATTGTGTGTTGTAAACTTTCTGATACAGGATAATCCCTTATGGGTTGGCTCTGTGGGCAGGGTCTCTGCCAGCGCTCAGAAGGTTGCTGGTTTAAATCCCATGACTGGCAGAGTCATTCCATCGTCGGGCCTTTGAGCAAAGCCTGTTGTTCCTGGGGCTGGCTGACTGACCCTGCCTTCTCAGTTATATGTCACTTTGAAGTTCCTGGAAATCTCCCCCTTAATTTGACTCATAGCTGTCACTTTGTATTGCTCTATTTTTCACACAGTCCAATCTTAATTGGAAATTAATCTGGACTGAGAGATACACAATTGCCTCATAATTCTGAACGTGACGTATTTCGCTTTGGATGAAAGTGTCTGCTACATAAAAGCAAAAATGGAAGTATTTATATAAACAACATCAAGGTAGTAAATTCACAATTTTAACATGCTGAACATTACAGAAAGCAGGTTTCATCGTAATATACCATTATTTTAATGTAACATAGGAAAATTGCATTAAAACATGACTGTCATGCACTCCCCTGCATATAAGCTGTATATCTTGTCTCCCATGCTGCAGGCGAAATTACCCCCTATATAAGTGAGCAGGTGTCTGAGTGTTGTGGATTGGTGGCATATAACCCACTGAACCACCTGTGCTGTGAATCACGCCTTTACCCCTTGGAGCCTGAGGTCACGTGCTGTGGGGCAGGTCAGTGATCATGTCACCAAAACTGTGCTCTTCCTATAACTTTTGCGTGGCTGGCTGTTATATGGTTTTTCAATTCGTTAGATGAGCATATTGCATTTTAACCAACTTTGTAATTATATATACTGTATATGTCAGACTATGCAGTTGTGCCTACTTATATCACATACTGTAGACTTAGAAAGTTAAAAATGCTACATTTTTATAGATTATACAGTATGTGATACATGTATTTAGGGCTGTGTGTAGCTCATTAGGTTCAGCCTCTATGCCTGTAATCAGAAGGTCACTGGTTTGAGGCCCGACTTTAGCTGAAGAGTCACATGTCTGTAGGCCCTTGATCCAGCAGCACTGCATACTGGCTGACCCAGCACTGTTACACTAACTTTTTTTTCCCTTTTGTCTCAGTGAATTGCTGTTTAAGTTTGGGTAGTGGTGCTTGTTAACTGCAGTGTTGAAAACGTGCCAGAGATTTTCAGAAGGATCGATAGTGGGACGTGGACATTTACTTTTACATTTATTCTTGTCTCTTTGGCCCTGCACTCATGATCACGGCCCTGCTGAAAAGTCTCCTTGTTGTCTGCATACGTCAGTTTTCTTGTTTTCAACACACCTGAGTAACGTCATGTCTGATCTATGCTCTGTTCCATACATGAGTTGCTCCCAAGTTTGCTAATACGCATCTCTGAAGCGTGACACAGCCACCCCCATACTTTACGGCACAGATGGTGGATCTCAAAACATGGGGGTGGGGAGAGAGATAGGGTGATTTTGAGCACCCATGATTGACAGCGGCCCTAAAAAATTTGGAACATAATTTCATTGTTCTGGGCTGGGGGACCGATATGATATACCCTCACGGGGTCAAAAATCTCCAGCCGCTCCCCCCTGACTGCTCATCACTGTTTATGTCAAGTGTTTATTTACATCTGACAACTGATCCATAAACAACATGGGATTTTTATCCAAATGTGATCGCAACATGAGATACTGACAGTAACATAAAAAACTTGTTTTTTTTGTGTGTATACCTCGGGTAGCCTGTAATTAAAGAGAAATATTGAATCTTAAATGAAAGCATATTGAATTATCACTGAAAGCTGTCTGTTTTCTGTACCTCCGTTTCAGAGGTTATTAATACTACAGAGCAGCTGTGTTGTGGTGAGAAAGCAAACATTACTGCCAAAATGTCTAAAGATGACCTGTGCTGTAATGGTGAACCGTACAATCCTGCTACACACTGCTGCAATCGAGCGAATGCCACGATTGAAGGTCTGTGTGCTGCGCATACTCGCGTGCCGCTCCTTTTCACTTTTTGCGGAATATGTTAGTGTACCAGGATAAGCGGTTTGTAAAATGGATGGATATTACTGTAAGTGTACCAGTTAAACACAAGAAGATTTGCATTTAGCGCTAACATCAGACCAAGAAGAAAAAATTACCTAGCTGAATCTGAACTTTGAGAATAATAATAGAATAGAATAGCCACTTTTATTGTCAATCAGAAATATCAGAAATAGAATACCATTTGTCATTGTACAGCATACAACTAAATTTGGTATTTCACTCGAGTGACAATGCAAAAGAAACGAAAGAAACGAAAATTGCATAAAGAAATAAAAGTAATATAAATAATAAATAAAAACAAAATATATACAAAAATATACAGCTCTGGGAAAAACGAAGAGACCACTCTGTATTTTTAAACAAATCTGCATTTTTAAATCCTGGTTTAATCCTGGTTCTGCTGGTTGAAGGCTACGCTGAGCAGCAGGTCACATCCAGGTTCAAAATTTCTAAGACAGCAGTACATAAGAGTAAGGTGAAGCAGGAGACACTGGGAACGACCCGAAACCAGCCAGGTAAAGGCAGTGGTGGATCGTTTCAGTCCTGAAAGTAAAAATCCAGCCCAAAATTTAGTTTCAACTAACCAGTTGAGTATAAAGAGTCACAGTCACAGAGTACTTAACTGGTTGGTTAAAACAAAATCTTAGTCTGGAATTTTACTCTCTGGACCTGAAATGTCCACCTCTGCTTTTGGGGTTCAGGACCTTGCTCAAGGGCCCAACAGTAGCATCACTCTCCCAACCACAGGATTTGATTGAGGGTGCAATGTCAATGTCGTAACCCAATGTGTGTGTGTGTGTGTGTGTGTATATTCACAGACACACATCCATACGTTGAGAAATGAGTGAAACAAAAAAATGTTACTGTGGTCTCTTAATTTTTTCCAGAGCTGTATAAGTATATGCATTAAGAAATTTATAACAAGGATGAAAAGATGTTCCTCTGTGTCTTTTTTTAATGTTTTCTTTCGTATCCCTTTTCCTCATCAGCAAAGGGGTCATGTCCTGAATTGGTAAGTATGATGGCTTTGTTTCACACAAATATTTTTAATTTATTCAGGAGCATTGCTTGCATACGGGGCTTACCCCTGAGTCTTTAATAGGTTGGCTATTAAAACATCTGAGCTGAACGAATTCAGCTTGTTTGGATGCACTTGGGGCTTCAGCAACCACATATACAGTGCTAAGTCATTGGTGATTTGGAGTTCCCTTTGTGTGCGTTATCACAGGCCTACACCCCTGCACCCTGGGTAATTTTATATACTCCAAATACACCTGTCTGCATACCCCCATGCACCCTGGGGAATTTTATATACTCCAAATACACCTGTCTGCATACACCCCTGCACTCTGGGTAATTTTATATACTCCAAATACACCTGTCTGCATATACCCCTGCACCCTGGGTAATTCTATATACTCCAAATACACCTGTCTGCATACACCCTGGGTAATTTTATATACTCCAAATACACCTGTCTGCATACACCCATGCACCCTGGGTAATTTTATATACTCCAAATTCACCTGTCTGCATACCCCCATGCACCCTGGGTAATTTTATATATTCCAAATACACCTGTCTGCATACACCCATGCACCCTGGGCAATTCTATATACTCCAAATTCACTACTCATGTCTGCATGTCCCTGGATTATGGGTGGTAGCTAGAATACTCTGTGGAAACCCACGCAAACAAGGGAAGAACATACAGGGACAGTATTCAAACCCCCAACCCTGGTGGTGTGGGGCTATAAGTTCAAAGTTCAACTTTATTGTCATGTGTACAAGTACAGTGTACAGAGTACAATGAAATCCTTACCTGAATGTCCTCTTAGCAGGCTAGGCAATCACAAACAGTGCATAATTACAATTAATACAATAAATACGTTAAATAAGTACTAACACAGCTAACTACTGTACTAATCCATTTTGGAACATTGGGACTATGTAGGATACATTCATACCTCATAACACTTATGTTCCTCTGTCTTTACAGAAAAAACCGAATGACAGCGAAAGGTGAGACTGCGACGTCACCAGGTGCCTTCCTGCATATCAGGCTGTATTGTAATATTTTATGGTATTGCAGCCACATGACAGAACATGAATAGACAGTAAAAGGCCATTAATCTTTCCTTAACCACTTCTCAAGAAGCACAGAACGTAAGGCAGGGGATTCCCGTCCATAACTGATCACACTTTCAATTTAGAGACTCCATTTCAGCCAAACGGCATGCTTTCTGACTGTGAGAGGAAACTAGAGTAGCCAGAATAAACCTGAATGAATGAATGTTACATTATACATTATACATGTTAGAGCTTTTCAAGACTCCCAAAGCACTTCACAGCGCCAGCTGGGAGCCACTTGAACCATGAACACTGTGTAGCCCCACTTGGATGATGCAACAGCAGCCATTCTGCACCAGTAATGCCTTCATACAGTAGCTAAGGTGGTGAAGGGGCAGGAGAGAATTCAACATGTAGATATAGGGGATGATTTGGAGGCCAGATCTGAAATGGCCTCAGTGGGCAGCTAAAGCCAGGATATCAGGGTACCACCCATACTCTATCAAAAAGAGGCCCAGAGATCTTTTATGACCTGAGAGAGTCAGGACCTCGGTTTTACATCACAGATGGAGCGATTTTTACAGTGCAGTGTCTGCGTCACTGCAATTGGGAATTGGGATTCATACTGACCACAGGATGGGCTAATCTGCTGGCCTACCTCTTCCATGAACACAGGGAGAACATTCAAACTCCACATATCTGGTGACGGGAGACAGCGCCCCCAAATGGTTCTACAGAATATAACTACCTCGGTGTGCCATGTCGCAAGGGTTAAGCGTGAGTCACTAGGATTCATGATGGCTGTGTTGCAGTTTTTTTAAAGACTCAAAAGACTGCGGGACAATTTGAAGCTGAAACCAGGATCCAGATGGTAACACTGCTTTGGTGTTAAAGGCTTCCCAAAGTGCCACTGACTGGTGTATTTCAATACCATACCAGTTGGCAATAGTGGATAGACTCAAGTAAAGAAAAGAGGAAATCGATGGGTGGGAAATCAGCGCTTTTTCACGTAATTAATAAAATCAACATAAAAAGTTGCATCATTTTATTTTTCTTTTTTTCTGTTTTTCTTCCTGATCTGGACATCATGGTGTTTGTTGAACCCAGGAACAATGCCAGTGTTTCTTCTTGCCCAGGTTATTATTTATTGCAATTTTTATACACTTAAATAATTTTGTCTAATACCTCAGTTTTGCATTTATCTGTTACCTTATCAGCTGTCTTATGTCTTACTAACACCTCCTAATAAGAACCTATCTTCATTGTACAGCAGGTCCTTAAGCTCTGTGTGACCCTGCTCACTTCTGATTAGCTTCTTTTCTATGTTCTTTTGAAGAAAATTTTATTTGTGTGCATTCCATGCCATAAGATTGTTTCCATTCTGCTACTTAATGATAGTTACTACATTTTTAAGTGTGCTACCATTTTTATATTAATAGATTGAGTAATGATATCTACATCCTACTGCTTTTGGTCCAGAACCCTCAAAGGAGAACATCTGTGGTTCTAAGGCCTACAACCCCTATACCCACATATGCTGCGAGTGTGAGCTGTTGAAAAGGAACGTTGATTCCAAGGTAATGCACAAACCCATAGATTATCATGATCACTTCTGATAACAGGTGTCACCAAGCACGATGTTCTCATGATACTCTATGCCGATTGAGGGGGAAAAAAACAATTGATTGTAGAAGCTTGCATGCATTGAGTTATTTCCCAAAAATGCTGATAACTTGGCAAGGAGGTAGAATGTATCAAATAGGCAACTGATCTTTAATGACTAACTGGAGATCAGACAAGTGAGGACACCAGAAACCAGTTGTAGTTATGGTTGTATTTTGGAGGGGTGGTGTTCTGGGTCAATAGTCAGCTTCCAACAGTTTGCTTCCAAGCTCAGTGCTTTAAAGCAGACAGGTCAAATTACTTATCTTTTAATTTTTGTTGTTTTAAAAAATCTTTATTTCTGCTACACTGTCAGAAATAAAGGGTATCAATTTGTACCTGTTTTTGTCACTTGGGCTGTACCCTCATGGGCCTGCCAATTGTACCATATAGCTGTACGTAAATGTATCTTTTATGGTACAGAAATGGACTCTGAGGAACATCTCCAAGGTACAAACAACATGAATGTACTGCCAGTGGTACAAATTGTTCCTCATTTGTACATCCAGTCAAGTAAGTTTTGATGATACCACTGGGGTAAACACATTGGATCCATGGCTTTAAAAAGTTTACCTAGCAAATACTGAATCAAAATGTAGTTATACAGTAGCCAGCTAGCCTGTAAATCTGTTTTTCTGGTAAATGCAAGCTAGCTAACACCAATTCATTGACATTTTTTTCCTTTGGGACCCCATTGTTGCACAATACATTGCTTTAGTTTAAAAACAGTAATTCACAAACCCTTTGATGTACAGCAATCATACACAGACCATCAGAATCACTATGCCAAAGGTGCCAAACTTGATGACACTAATTGTGATATCATTGTGTAACGAACTGCTTGTGAGTAATTATGTGTGTAAAAACACACCTAAATTAGCATCTACATCAGGGCTATTCAATTCAGGCCCTCGATTCCAAATCCAGGCCTTGTTTTCAGTTCTCCCAGGTAGTTAGTTTAATAATTACTGATTCTGATTGGTCAGAGGCTTCACCCCTGGCTCATAGGTGAAGGAAGGCTGGAAAATCAGCAGGGGTCAGCCCTTGAGGACCGTGAGTTGAATAGTCCTGATCTACATCATGCATCTACATGTTGATATCCACAGCTGAGTTGAGTTCCACAGCTTGCTAAAATAGTCCAACTCATCTCATTTATAACAGACAAAATGCTTGTTATAGCCTATAAATAACAATACGCCACAGCATAAAACTTAAAATATCTCCATAATCCCCCATGGAAAGTTTCTAGAAATTTAGTGGAAATTTTCCGTCCCTTTGCAGCCGTCTCCAAAGGTGTTTCAGAGAATTTGGCAGTACATCCAACCGGCCTCACAACCGCAGACCATGTGTAACCAC
>JAODLC010000040.1:9957411-9968054 GCA_026781145.1 Hippopotamyrus pictus | reverse complement strand
GGGACATGGAAGCATCAACATACACACCGAGATCTTTCTCATAATCAGCTACCTTTATTTCAGTGGAACCCATAAAAAATCTGTACTTTATATTTCTGCACCCTGCATGGTTACCTTACATTTATCTGTGTTAAATTTCATCTGCTAGGTGGCAGCCCAGTTGCTAATTAAATCCAGATCCCATTGTAGCCTCTATGCTGCTAGATCAGTATCTGCTACACCGCCCACCTTGGTGTCGTCTACAAATTTAACCTGTTTACTGTATGTATTGGTGTCAATATCATTCATGTAAATTAGGAACAATAGTGGTCCTAAAATTGAACCCTGCAGTACCCCACTATGACCGCAGGCTCACTGTGACATTGTGCCTCTAATAACTACTCGCTGCTTCCCGTCAGTTAACCAGTTTTCGATCCAAGCTGCTTCAGTTCCTAAAATCCCTGCAGCTTTGAGCTTAAGCAAGAGCCGTTTATGGGGGACAACATCAAAGACCTTCTGGAAATCTAAGTAGATCACATTGTAGGCCTTTTTGCGATCAATTTCACTTGTAGCTTCCTCAAAGAACTCAAGTAGATTCGTTAAACAGGATCTACCTCTCCTAAATCCATGTTGGCTATCCCTAAGAATGTTATTTGCATCCAGGTAATCTACCATTTTCACTTGGATTATAGCTTCCATTATTTTTCCAGTAATGCTAGTTAAACTTATTGGCCTATAGTTTGCTGGATTACTTCTATCCCCTTTTTTGAATATGGGTGTTATATTAGCATGATTCCAATCGGAAGATACCACACCCGCAGATAACGATTTCTGGAAAATAAAAGTTAATGGTCGGCT
This sequence comes from Hippopotamyrus pictus, assembly GCA_026781145.1. Lineage (NCBI taxonomy): Eukaryota > Metazoa > Chordata > Actinopteri > Osteoglossiformes > Mormyridae > Hippopotamyrus > Hippopotamyrus pictus. Next base: position 9,967,217 of record JAODLC010000040.1, on the reverse strand, counting down.
AATAATATCCCTCATCTCTTTTAAAACTATAGGTAAGATGCCATCAGGGCCCTGTGATTTATTTACTTTGAGCTTAGCTAGGCTTAGTACCACATCAGCCTCAGTTATACATATATAGGTAATAGACGACTCTGTATTCGTACTAAATGGTGGTAAGTTACTCATGTTCTCTACTGTGAACACCCATGTAGAGAAAACAAGACCCTGCCTATATTCCTGACAGATTATATGAGGCATTGTGTGAATTGTACATCAGGTGTGCTATACTGTAGTTTTATGTATCTTGACCCTGCCCTGCTGGGCTGGCAGGGAGTCACTGCTTTATCTTAACACTGCGCATGTATAGTCCCTCCTTTTCATAAATGCGTAAGACAGAGCTGCAGAGTATCGCTGCTGCTGTTCCCTGAATCCCTTTCTCGCAGGGCAGGGCTTTCCAGTCGGTACATACTTCATGCTTCTCCTTCCAAGGCAAAGTGACTCTTATTTCACATTATAGCTGTTTCTTTGCTGCAGTTTCTGTTGCCTGGCATGCTGTGCTGTGACGGGAAGCTGCACCGCAACGTGACCGAGGGCAGCCGGTGCCACGGGGTCGGTGTGTATGACAGCAACAAGGTGACGGTCTGTGAATCCACTACGCACCCCAATCCTCATGGACAATGTTGTGGACGGGAGCTGTTTGACCCCAGAACGGAGATATGCTGCAAAGGACACAGGTGCTGCCTTTCCTCATTATTCTCTTATATATTTTTTTGGGAATCTTCATGTGCTTATGCAATCTCAGAAAAAAGGGTACCAATTTGTACCTTTGCTTGTCACTGGGGCTGTACCCTCAAGGGTCCGCCAGTTGTACCCTTAGCTGTGGGTAAATGTACCTTTTAAGGTACAGAAATGGACTCCCCAATGGTGCAAAGATGTTGTTACCCTTTTTTCTGACAATGTGTGAGAGGCAGCATGTGAATCAGTGTTTAAGGACCCAATTTAAAAGGTCACCGGCTCAAGTTCATGAACCCGGGACAAATTTTGTAAGAATTCCCTTCCTATTTTGTTCAAATTTCCACCATAAATACTGCCTATTTCACGTTCTGGAATGGTACAGAAAATAAGGACAAAATTCAGATTCCTAGTAAACGGGAGTGGTGTGAGTGAGAGAGTCCAGATGGGGATTACATGGATTTGATTTGAGGGGAATTCCTGGTCCTTCTACTTCAACGTGAGAGGAAATCTTCTCATTTTCCATATACAAAATATTATTTTTGTATTTTTACCAGACTCCATTATGTTTTTTTGTAGAAGGTCAAGGTCAGGAGAATTGGAATGCTGTGGAGCTCACGTCTACAATGCCTCGGACCCCAGCCAGAAGTGCTGCTCTGGGCAGATCTACAAGACGAACGGTACAGTGCAGTGCTGTGGGATGCTGCTGATGGAGAACTCGACCACCCAGCAGTGCTGCTCCTCTCCCCAGCTGCAGCTGCTTTACCACAAGCAGCCCGGTTTCTCCTGTTGCGGGCACCAGTTCTACAACACTTCCCTCTACTCCTGCTGCGAGGAGAACCTGCAGAGGAGACGGCTCCACAGCCCCAGCCCTGCTGCAGGTTAGCGGCTCTGCTCTGGGGTTTCTGCAGTTTTAGCAGCAGGTCTGGCATGTCACGGATCCATCTGAGATTAGGGTCTGGAATGTCTGGTATTAACAGACATCCCGCTGTGTCTGCACCTCGAGGTCATGTCCGCTGCCCCAAATAATTTGTCTGGTTGGTATTCCCAGACATTTCCTGTGTATATAGCTTCCACTCTTCTAGTTTCCATGCTTCCTCTGACAGTATTTTCTCTTGGCAGATGAACCCGACAGCCATCGGGCCGTCTAGTCGTCGCGGTATTCGCTTTTAGAGCCTCTGCATGCATGACGGATGAGGTCCAAACGCAGCACTTTAAAGGTTGCCAAGTTTGAGAGACGCCCGTCTGCAAGCCTCCGCTGTACTGAAGCATTGCATTCGTGGCCTTGCCTTTAGCTTAAATAAGTCTGGCCATTCTTCTTTAAACTTCCCTGTTAACAAGGGGGTTTCTGTAACAGAGCCGCCTCTGACTTGACGTTCTTGTTGTTTATTACGCCATGTAAACTCTAGACGTGGTACAGCGTGAAAGTCTCAGGAGAGAGACTAGGAGCAGCACGTGCCGACAATCACGCCGCGTTCAGTATCATTCAGTTCATGCCCTTTGGCTGCATAGTTACTGAATCTCATGAATTCATCTGCGAAACTGTAGATATTCAGTCGTAGTGAGATGATTTGCTGTTTGGAGGAGGATCTTGTTTTGCATTTATGAGCATGAACTGAGTGCATGTCTGACTGTCAGTACATAAAATAAAAGTTATGAAGACTACAACACAACAGTCCAACAATGAGCTGTAAGTAACAAATAATATAGTATTTATTAAAAATTAATGCATAATCTTTTTGTCATAACAATTAGAAAGGCCAGACATTCCTTACAGAAAGACAGGGGTGCCGTTAGAGATTTTTGCCTCCATTAAAGTATATAATATTGAGCCCCCAACCCAGACCAATCCAGTTATGTTCTATATTTTTTGGGGCCCCTGTCACTCAGCGGTGCTTGGAATCCTCTTAACCAGCCTCCCTATCCGCAACGTGTTATGAGAGCAACCACCCGTGACAAAAAGTATGACGGTAGCAGAATCATGCTTTGGAGATGAATGTCTGTGACCGAGGGGGCAAATGGTGTATGGAACAAAGCGTAGATTACAAGTGCAGCTGCTCAGGTCTGCTAAAAAAAGAAAAGAAAAGAAAGATACAACAATCAGAGCTTTCAAAGGGGCCTTACAGCATGTGCTGACTGCTTATGATAAGCATTTGGAAGGTGGATAGATTAGAAAGACGAATTCAGAAAATCAGCTTTCAACTCCTACCAGATATTTGGCAACCCACAGTCAGAGTACTACTGTAACAGCCCCTGCCAGTGAGTCAAATGTAAGAGATGGACTGCTATCCTTTTCTTTTAGCTGTAATTCCAAAATTGTTTCCCTATCCTGTGAGCTGGGATGTGTCACGACTGAACTTGATTTATGTATTTATTTTACCTCATCACAACGTGCAGCTGTCCCGCATACCACGCATGAGATAACTGATCGCATAAAAATGATTGACTGCTCACATCATTTAATAGTTTTTTCTCACGGAGGATGCTAAAAATAATTTATAGCACGAAATGAATCATTATATTTTGGAAGGTTGTCTCACTCTTGCACACTGCCTACAATGATTGTTACCGTGAGAAACCTGACGTATGTCTTAGGTCTGAGAGCTGAGAAGGTAGCTACTGTAGATTGATTTTCTCTTTACATTTCTTCAGGGGATACGGGGAGGTGCAGTGTTCACCCTGATGTTGGCAGCGTTTCAGGTAATTATCATTAGTACTATTTAAAATGGTTCCTAAACAGCTTTTATTAAATGTAGCTATGTGTAGTTGTTTATCGTAAAATAATCCCAAAGAAATTATTTAAAAGATCTTGACTATTATTTGTTTCAGTCAAGCAAAAATTTTGTTTGGTATAATTAACAAATAAATTGCAGGTGATTTTTTTGATGAGTCACTGTCAGTTTACTGATTTGGAACAACATCCTGTTTATGCATTTATAAGGAAGACTATAGATACAGTAATTCTACACAGCGCGTGGACATTTGTCAGGCAATAATACCAAAATGATAACAAATAATAATAAATTATCTTTCTTATATTGAACCCACACGTTTTTTCCTTGACACATTTTTTCCTACTGTAAGAGAGTAGGCTACTCCCTACCACTATTGCTCTGATGGATGAAACTTTATAGAGAACACACCTTTGGACAGTGTTCAAAGTTAAAAAATTCAGTTATTTTCTACCCATCAGATCAGGGACTTTCCTCAACTTTAGCTTCGAGCTTTACAGTATTCCTTGTTCCTCATTGTTGTGTCTCCAGACTCCGAGACCTTAAAACCCAATCTTAAAAAGAAGGCTTACAGGAGCATCATTTAATGTGGACTAATATGTTTCATTACTGTTGAAATAAATTTACGTGGAGCCTAATTAGACTTACAGCATCTAAATGGAAATTGGTCCTACCTGAACTTCTTAACAACAACTGTTGCATGTACCCAAAGTATATTAGTTTATTATTTTTAATTTATTTTCTGTTTTGTGTTAGCGTTTGGCTTTCGCTTAAAACCTGTATACCATATGCAAATAAAACCAGCATTAACCTGATGTAATATTATATGTCATGATGTAAGTGCAAGGGGATTGAATGAAAATTAGCACAGTGTAGTATCTTAGCACTACAGCATAGCAGACTACAAGTAACTGAAATGAAACAGTAGCATTAAATTTGTCTCTCTCTCCTCAGCATCCCTTAGATTGTGCAATTCATCCATCTACATTGGCACACTGAAAATCACATGGCAGGACGGCTCACAGCGCCATATTGAGATGACGAGCATTTCCTCAATTAAACGGAATCTCAAACATACAAAAAATTCTAGATATAACATAAAACCTGCAAGCAAACCTTTGACGGTTGTGGTGGACCACTGCAGCTGCCCTCCACTGGACCAAGGCAGAGAGTACCTGTGGTGTGGTACTGGAAAAAAAATAACCTTGTTTGTTGACAGTCAGATCCACCAGAATTCCTTACTCAGTGCTGTCATGTCTGCTATCAAGTAATTCTGGTATAAGAAAAAGGGCATTTTTCATTCTGACCTTAATAACCTAGGACACACATCTACCATATATCCAATTCTGAGTTTCTGCATGGCCTGTTTCATTGTTACTTAGTCTTTTACACTTCTCATGAGGTTAAAACCATATGATTAATCACTGAATCTGTGACTGCAAAGATAATAACTGGATATGGATATTTTTGTAAACAACCATCAACTGTCTTTTTCCATACTGGAACTATCCAAATGTGGTGCTTTTGATTTAAATTTAAATTGGTCTGTTTAATAATGTCATCCCAAGTGACCTCTTACAGTTAAAGAAGGTAATATATTTTAATATAAAATAATCAGTTTAATAACTAGGTCATTTGTGCCATTTATAAATGACTGATATATATTGCATCTCTTTGCACTTTGAAAGGATGGAATGAGCCACTCCATCAGTCCCAGGTGCGTCAGGCCTGGCCTACCCAATCATGAGCACTGTTGTGCAAGTTACTCAGGAAGAGTAATAAGTTACTTTTCACTTATTACTCATTTTAAGAGTAATAATATTACTTTACTTATTACTTAGTATCAAAAGTAATTAGTTACATTGCTCATTATATTACTATACTTCTTTGGATGCCCAACCCTCCATGACAGGGTAATACAACTAGATTTTTTTTTTATATAATGAATCCACTTTATTGGAACAATTAACGTTGTACAGAAGTCCAAATCAAACTGCGTAACCACAAACACTGGGGCCTGTATGAAAAACTATGAACATATTAAAGTACTAGTCTCTCCCGACTTTTTAACTAAAGAATTCTCACAGTAGAAAGGAGCTTAACAGTTTTACCAAATATTTACTAAATTCTCATTTTGTTTCACATTTAGGCTGATATCATGTCCAGCCTCCTGTTTATTAGATGCTCTAATAAATTTGACATTGTAATTTTTCGTAGTTGTAAGAGTTTTGTTGCCAGGACAAAGCGTACAACGAACAGCAACAGTTCTTTGCATCTTTGAGTGACAGGGACTCAAAAAAAATGACAATACTTATATTTTTTAAAGATATTCTCCCTCATCCTCCATTATTATTAAGCTTTTTAGGTAGCACTGACCTGACCTGCCACCCATGCATTTCATACTAAAAAAAGCCTACGTACAACAAACTAACTGTAATATTATTACTGTTTTAGAAATTGTAATCCCTTACACATTACAAAATATTACTGCCCAACACTGATCATTAGCCTGGAAAAGCATATGCCAGCCAATCAGGGAATTATTTTACAAAATAGGAAGGAAACAGACCAAATCATTTTAGGAGCCAGGCCTGCTTTGAGACTAAATTTATACTATGTTAAGCCTCATTGTTAGTCGGTGCTGTTCTTGAGCCATGACAACAAGCTATGTGTATGTGCTGTCAAACCTCAGGGGCTTCAGGACAAATGTGGGAACAAGTTGATGTGCACTTCAGTGCTCGGTGAATAGCCAGTCCTCAGCTTTATCCAAGAAGCAACTCCAAATGCTTGAAATTTATCAGGTAGAGAAACAACCTATTAATTTAACCATCTTTGCCTAACTTTATGGATGACAATACCAGGAATGCCCCTGTTCTGCCTTCGAGCAAGGGGCTTAGTCTGAAAAATATCCAGCTATTTAATGGGTAAAACAGCCACTTTTAATAAAACCATAAGCTTAGTAGCTAGATGACATACAACATGTTAGCGATAATAACATACACTTAAAGCTATAAAATATATATTCACATAACACAGTATGCATAAGCTTGCCAGAAATGTGATTATTATACATTACAGGGAAAGGGTGGGAGTATTATAACACAAGCTCTTAAATATTATTTTATAATTGCAAAAGCAAATAGTTACCTGAAATACTTACAAAGAACATTTATTGTTTACAGATGTTTCACGCTCAGTGCTATATTGTATAAGCTTCTTTTACTAACAGTTTTAAAGCTTTTGGTCTTTACATGGATGTTTCTCTCCTTACCAATGTTTTCTGGAGTTTTGTGAAATTTAAGTACAGTCAGTCACAGCTATGACAAGTATATGTGCAGTTATTGTAACTATTGTTTAAATGCAATAAAATTTATAAATGGCACTTCTGTTTTGAATGTGTCTGTTTGTTCATCTAGTGAGCGTTGTCAGTTGGTTTACTTGGTGTTCTCACACATTTTGCACATTAAACAGCGGAAAGAAAACAAACAGTGGTTGGTACACTAGACATCGCTTGCTTGGGAAGACAGTGACAGGAGGTGATATTGTCATTGCCTTTTCACAGCATGAAGCCTTTTTTATTGGGGTAGAGACGGTCAGTGTATTTACTGTTTGGGAGTTACTTTTAATGTTTTGTGCATCCGTTTAAAATCATGACCAAATTTCTGGAAACATAAAAGAAGCGCAAGATCAAAGGCTTTAAACGCATAGCACACAGACAGAACTTCTGTGATAGAATGATAGAAGCATTCTACAACTGAATTCCAGCTGAGGATTCATACAGATCAAAACCTTTATGGAATAATGGATTGCAGTGTGTGTCCAAATTACGTCTTCTATTTACTGAATGAGGCGTTTGTTTCAAGAAACCTCCCAAAACTCTTAAGTGGCGCCTTTGTCTAATTCCAGACGTCGTCTCCTTAGAGATTCCCAGATGGCTGATTTCGTAACATGGGCTGGAAGGAAAATGATGCAACGTGCTTGCAAGACTTTGGTCAGTTTCCAGCAGCTGTTATCTGTGCCAGCAATGGATTAATAGGCAATTTTCTGAACACCTGTGTAACCTGTTTGTAAATAAACTTGCCTGGTTGTGGCCATATCGACCACACTGTGAACTTTCTTTTCAGTTTTCATCAACACAGTTTTCTTTCACTTTATTTTGCTGTTGACCTTCCCTTTCCTCCCCTTAAAAATCTGTGCTGTTTTTGCGTTTTTTTTTTCTTTCTTCCCTAATTTCATCTTGCACTGGTAAGCAGCTCTGGGTGAAAATGTTTATCGGACTGAAAATACATACATCTATACGCCTTGTGCAGCTGTAATACCAGAACACTCGGGAAGGTCCAAAAAGCCTTTATTGGGGATAAACACCAAATACCAAGCGGGGTCTAAAACAAAAATCAGTCCAAGCCAAGTGTCCAGCACCAGAGGGGAAACCAAGAGCGTAGTCGAGCCAGGTGCAGATGAGTTGAGGAACCGGGAGGTCAGTCTGATGACACACGGGGAGCAGCCGTGAGGGAGGCCCAGGGCTGGGATGGACGGTAGCAGGAGGGTTCAGGAGGCGCGGGAAGAGGGAGCAGGGAAAGTCGTGCGGATCGGAGCCGAAACGAAGACACAGGAATAAGTTGCTCGGACATTGGATTAAGTTGCATTGGGCAGTGGTGGCTTAATGCTTAGGGTAGCTCACTTGTATTTGAAAGATTGCAGTTTTGAAACCCCGACCCACAAGGCACCACTGAGGTACCCTGAGCAAGGTGCCGCCCCCAAGCACTGCTCCCCGGGCGCTGAATTAGCTGCCCCCTGCTATGTCACATATGGGTTAAATGCTGAGAACACATTTCATTGTTGTGCTGTGGTGTGTCAACAATGACAGTTAATCAATAAAAAAATCTAAAATACAAACATTACCTCGAGGTTTAAGTAGCTAAGGGGGTCTGTCTCTGATTGCTTGGTGTGACAACAGCTAAGGATTGTTTGGGAAAATTGCCGTTATTACAATTAAGTTTAATATTACAATTATTAAGGGTGTACAACACTGTATATATAGTAACTACAAGAAATATATGACTGATTACTGATGAACGAACATGGAATTAGTATATGACTAACATTTTCGGTGTTAGTATACATTTTTGACTGTACTTGTGTTCTCAGGTACCTATTTTATGTCATCTTCCATTGTCGACGACCAGTTCTCATCCATGTCCGAATTCAGGGGCTGCATCCTTCGAAGGACATGGTCTATGAAGGCATAGCCTTTGTAGGCAGTATTCTTCAAAGGTCGAACGGAAAGCGCTGTCAAATGGTACGGTCTGAATGTCACCAGCTATTCCCACCCTTACCTTTGCGTCATATCGTGCTGCTCCTATCAAGTAGCTGGGACACGCCCACTTTATTTCTGTGCTATGAATCTTGGGATATGTTAGGCTGCAAGGGATCCATCATATGGGAGAAGGAGGATGCATTTCTAGACATTTGAAGGAGCTTGTCAGTCTGCTGTGGCATAGTCTGCCTTTGAACGCAGCATTACATGGGTGTAGCTGCTGAATTCAGAATTTGGTCCCCGAATCCTAAGAACAGAAGTAGAGGACAGTAAAAATCCCTGTATTTTGTTCTTGCCCCACCACAAATGTCAAGGATACATCAGTTGCATCCTTGCCATAAAAGACCAATTCCATAATTCATGAAGTTCTTTCTTAGAAGGAATGTTTGCAAGATGGATCTTGCCAAGACCACAAGTATTCTTGGTATTAAGAAACACCCTTAGTTTCCGAGGAGACGCTAAATTTTAAAAGAATTCCCCTAGCCTTTGACACCAGACTGTTATTGTTTCCCACCTATTTCTGTTTTTATTAATTTTGTCAATTAAAAATGCCATTCATCCCCATTACAACCTTACGACGTCCTTGGCCAAAACTGGAGTTCCATTATCATCTCTGTTTTGAAAGTGTATTTAATGTAAATAAATAAATGTTGATTTAGTGGTAGCTAATAGTTCAGAACTTTCCATTTCTCACTTCAGACATATGTGCCTTTAAGTTTAAATGAAGATGATCAATGTGCATGCCAAATCAGTGGCAATGTATTATTGACCTATATTTGTGTCTGAATTATGATGTAACTGTATTTAATTCCTTCATGTCGATGTGGTTCACAGAACACCAGTGCTTTTACAGTATGTTCATTGACATGGTACCTACGTTTTTTTCCCCACCACCACCCCCCCCCCCCTCTTTGGAGGACAACTTTATATTTAATTACAACTTTATACATATTCTCAAAAGTATTTACATTCACATTTATTTCACATGTACATGGGGGGGGCTCATATGTAACATACAGAAACACAAATGCAGCATAAAACAAATG
>JAODLC010000040.1:9936347-9952137 GCA_026781145.1 Hippopotamyrus pictus | reverse complement strand
TTAAAACAAATTTGAGGAAGCACTTCTTTACACAGTGTGTAGTTAGAGTATGGAATAGTCTTCCTGCTAGTGTAGCGCAAGCTAAAACCCTGGGTACCATTAAATCAGAGATAGATTTTATCAACTCAATGCTATTAGTTAAGTTCTCCCCAAACGAGCTTGATGGGCCGAATGCCCTCCTCTCAATTGTAAATTTCTTATGTTCTTATGTTCTTACCAAAGGCCTGGTCTTGTGTTCTGAGATGGATTTTATATGGTTGGCCTATGGAGAACACAGGCATGTTTCAGTCCTTTCTTTTCTTGCATGTGGTTAAGAGAAGCTCCACATGTCAGCTGGATCGCTATGACCTGCTATGGTCTTTGTGCATCATTGGGAGCTGATATCCAGGACCTGGTGGAGACTTCACTTTGATTTTGCTGGGCCTTGCCAGGGAAGGTTATTTTTAAGAGGCAGATCCTTATTCAAAGTCGTTGGAGATCAGACTGATTGCCTCCATGACATCTTCTGCAGTGATTGCCATATTCCCTATGCTGACGCATGGCTTTCTGGATGTGCTTGTCTCGGACGATGGGGCGGCATTCCCGACAGCAGAATTTTAGAGTTTTCTGCAGAGGAATGGCATCCAACATTGCTCTATTGCACCATTCCACCATCCCCTTCCTCAAATAGATAAGCTGGACACAAGTAATCCATGGTATTTTGAAACTCTTGTGGCAAATTTAACCAGGATAAGGGATATAAGGCCAGTAACACTGGTGATGAAACATGCAAATTTATTTTACAAAATGAATACAAAAATATTAACAACATGACATTAACATTGGTCACCTGTGTTATGTACATGGTGCAACACCAGTGATATTCTGATTAACATACATTCTTTTTTTTGTCCTGTCCAGCAGCTTCAGCAGAATCATGGTCTGAATGCACTGCTGTGCCAAACATGTTTGCTTTACCATGAGGGGCTCTATAAACTCTGTATAGCCCCCGCATGTTCATCGATTTCTTTTTATTTTATTTATTTTATTTTTAGTACATGTAAAATATCGCAGTGGCTGAACTGGCCGAAGAGGAGGAACAGATGGAGGGAAAAAAAAGAGAGAAAAAGAAAAGGAGAAAGTCAGAAGTATACATACACTACGTTTATTATGTCTTTAAACAAAAAGAAAACTCTAGATCAGGGGTGTCAAACTGCAGTCCTGGGGGGTCCACAGCCCTGTGTAGCTTAGTTCTTTCCCTGTTCCACCACAAATGATTCAGCTCAACAGCTATGTGGTAATTAGCACAAGGAGTTGAATCAGGTGTGTTAAATGAGGGTGAACCAAAAATGTGCAGGGCTCTGGCCCCCCAGGACGAGAGTCTGACACCTGTGCTCTAGATGATTCCATTCTGAGCTTCAGAAGCTTCTGATAGGTTAATTGATTCCATTTGAGTTAATTGGTGGCACTCCTGTGGATGCATATAGGTACACCTCAAACACGGAGACTCTTTGACATCATGGGAAAAATCAAGAGAAATCAACCAAGACATCAGGAAAAGACTTGTGGACCTCCACAAGTGTGGCTCATCCTTAGGTGCAATTTCCAGATGCCTGAAGGTCCCACATTCATCTGCTCAGGCAATAATACGCAAGTATAAAAAACATGGGAATGTACAACCGTCATACCGCTCAGGAAGGAGACGGATACACAGTCATGTAATCATATTTTTGGGGACCACATTCATTTCTATGGGACAAATGCTAATACTAACTGACAACCTTAACCCCTACCCAGTCCTAACCGTAACCATAAGTAACCAAACAAAACACAAGAGCCTTTGCATTTTTATCTTTATAAAAATAGTTTTCCCATATGGGGACAAGGAAATGGGTATTCATCACATTGTGGGGACATTTGGTCCCCACAAGGTATACCTGGACCACACACACACACACACACACACACACACACACACACACACTATTTACAACAATTAACATTAACGCAACACATGACATAATACACAGCACAATATCACCACAATACATGACAAATACAGGGAACTATTTACATAATTTGCAGGGTTGGCACAGGTCCAACACGCCACGCTGCCCTACGATTACCTCCCGCGCTACACTGCCCCCCTCCTAGGGCGTTACCCATCTCAGGACCCCCACAAAGTTGTGCTAGTACTTCAGGCATCACGAATCCACAGGGCCCCAAGTCACCCCCCCCCACCATTAAGGGTCAACAGTCCCGGCCACCACCACAACTGGTCTCACACCTCACCTCCAGAAGTCACGCCGGTGCTCCCCCTCTGCTCGTGAGCGCTGGGCATTTGGGGGCCACCGGCAAAGCTGGGCCGTTAGCGTGCATTGCGGTGCTAGTAGGCCCCAGTGGTGCGGGGTCTCCCAGACCCCGGCCCTTCTCTCTCCACAGCTGGCTCTCTCTCCAGACTGGTTCTCTTGCACAGACTCCTGCATGCCGGATCCGGTGGCCACTTCTGCTACGCCAGTTGTTCCTGCAGCCCCTCCAAGCTGCACCATCCCTGCTCCCGGGATCCAGGCAGCTGCCGCTCGCCCCCTTACTTCCTTTGCACCCCCAGCTTGCCGCGTTCCCGGTCCAGCGGAACCTCAAAAGCGTGGGACGCCTCCTCCTCGCTAAAGCAGCACCATCTCGCCGCCGCAGCTAATCTGCCAGATGCAGACTCTGCTGGGCCAGCAGGCAGAGCCTCAGGGAGCTCCTGGCTTCCCCGCGCGCCAGCACTGTCTGCACGGCTGCCTTCGTGCTGGAGCGCGCTTACAGACCGATGCTGTGAAGACCCCCCTCCAGCTGCGCCCGTGGGTCCCACTTCTAACACCAGTGTAGCACTTGGCAGACCGTGGCATCGTGGTGGCAGCTAAAGACAAGGAGCGTTGTTTGCAGGGAGGACATTTATTGTGTCCTTCAAAGGACCAACGCAGGCACTAAGTGAACACTGGGACCACCACTGTGACAACACTGCCCACCATGCTGGCTGTCCCAACCACTCCAACACCACATGGTGGGTACACACACACACACACACACACAGGTGCTATTCACAACTATTAAACTTAAACACATGACATACAGCATAACACCACCACAATACATGACATACAGGGAACTATTCACATTATTTACAGGGTTGGTGCAGGTCCAACATGCCAGGCTCCGACAGGTACTCCCAGCACTTAAATATGAACATGCATGTATACAAGTAGGTATATTCAGGGCAGTGGCCGCAATACTGTCGTAGTAAAGTGACCTTATGCAGTTATATAAAATCAATTTAATAGAAATTATGGGATTATTTTGACAATATTTCCCAGCGTCACCAGTAACCAAAATCTGTGACTTTTTTTAAAATGTAGTACAATGTTCAAGGTCAGACTGGCCATGTGGTACTGGGAGATTTCTGGCTCGCCGGTGAAGTTTCCAGGCCAGTCAACCCGCCATGCGCAACTTTAAAATTCACAAATAATGGCACTAGCATGTAGTAGTGCAGTACTGTAAATCAGTACAAATGGCATGACCCAGCCTTGCGTGCAGGTATCCATCATAAAGAGCCCTTAGCGAAACTTTCTCTTTGATTCCTGGGAGGTTATGAGGGCATCTGAATGCGTGTGAAGATCGCTGGCATGATCTCGTTCAGATCTGCTTATCTAATCTCAGCATGAAGACGTGGGTCTCTAAATCTCTTGCGATCATGTGTGTTGCCAGCCTGGTCAAAACGATGTTCCACATAATCAGGGGATTGCATTTAAATGCTGAACGGTGGGTGTAATTTCATCCAATTGTTGCCATCATAATGGTTATTGTTGATGTTGGCTGATGGGGGCATCACACAAGTGGGTGAAATATGAAGACTCCTAAATAAGTTTTTTACCTTGTGCTGACAGGGAACTGGTCCTCAGGTGTCCCTGCATTTCTACTGGTTTAAAACAAGATGTGGCACAGACACAGGGCATAGTGCAGGCATAAAGTAGGCGATGACTCACTTGTGGATCCATGAACACAAGGGGTTTACTGACAGAGTAACCCCCCCGAAGAAGAAAGGAAGAAGGAATGAAAGAAGGAAGAAGAAAGGAAGAAGGGAAAAGGAAGAAGGGAAAAGGAAGGAAGACGGAAGGAAGGAAGGAAGGAGAAGAGGAAACAAGCACACAGAATTACAACTATACAATCACATACAATGACTCTCTGGGTGGGAACGAACTAAGAAAGGAACTTAAATACAGAAACCAAACTGAGAAAATGAGGAAGCAGGAGTGAAGCATTAATAAGACAACCAATCAAATAGAACACAGAGTAACAAGTAGCAGGTGCAACTTATGAACAGGGATTATCACAGAACAAGGAAGGTTAACAGACAAACTGGAAAACACTAATCTAACATTAGGAATACAGGTCTAATGAAAGAATTCAAAGGTACAAAACAAAACCAGAACCTAACACAAAAACAGTGGACCACATGTGGGAGAACTAAGACAGAAAAGTCAAACAAGAAACCCAAAACACATGAGACCTACGTAAACAAAGAGTTTGAACCAATGCCCAACAGATTTTCAGTGGCTGAGCTGTACACTCAGGCAGCTCAGTTATGCAGGAGTCTGGGAACTGGGAGAAACACATGAGAGTAGAGGTTTGAAAGACAGATGAGGACAGAATGGCCAGCGACATACTGGCCAAACGGGGAAAAGACACAAAGGGCTGGGTCAGACAAGCACTGCAGAACAGATGGTGAGCACACATGTAATGATAATTTACTTGCGCAAGGAGTTGTTCAGTTTGTTTAAATAATGTTTTTTGACAGAGAATGTTTAGGCTAACTGTAGCCTTGGGTCTTAGTAGTAGGAGTAATACTTAATTGATCCCGAAGGAAATTCCAAAAGAGCTACAGCAGCACACACAAAGTAACATAACTGTACATTATACAAAAGACACAATACTGTACAAAAGACACAATACAATATTAAAATGCAATGTGCAGTGTGCATATACTCAGGAGAGCAAGCACCAATTTTCAATATTGTGTACCTGTAAGGAAAAGTGTTACAATCACACTTTGAAGACTAGCTACCAACAATGAATGCAGAACAGCGGGGCACTTTGAAACTTATTCTGTCCTGTTACACTTTGTGACAGCTTTTTTTAGTCATTTTTGTGGTCATGGTAATCTGTTTCTAGTTTTTTTTAATTTGTTTATTTGCTCCATACTATAAATGTAGCCCTGCTTTCTGCAACTCTACTATAATTTCCACATAAACCTTCTAAAAACCTTTTTCTAAAACTATATTATAACTTCTATATTAAAAACTATATTGAACTTCAGTAAAGAACGTCAGAAAAGTATTTCTCTCATCATTCGACCATTAATTTAATTTAGCATCAATGTCCATGGTCTGCTTGTCGGTAAATGCAGGTCTGCTGAAGTTTCCAGAGCAGGGTAGACCCCCCCCCCGACATACCAACAGATTCCTCTTTTCAGACAGGCAATTCTGTAGTTCCATGCTGGATGCCAGTTTTTCAAACAAAGCGGCAGTTAATTGCCAGTGGAAATTCCGAGAACCAGTTACCAATTAGGCCCTCATCATCGGTGGAATAGTGTCATCGGTGGCTCAGTTCTTCTGTCACGTTGCAGATGTACGGCCTAAACTTAGAAGGTTCATTACAGACACGACAAACAATCCAAAAGGGCTAACAGTTCAAATTCCATGGGGATAATCCAGAGACATTCCAAAGGCACGCCAGAGTGAAAAACAATTTACCAGCCATTTAAATGTATGTTCCACTTAATCTGTAATTGGATGCAGGTGTGTTACAGTCCATTCAAAAGGTGGTACCTGCTAAATAAATAACTATGTGATTTTTGACTTCTGTGCGTCTTACTTTTTCCTGATGAAAATAAGACGTGATACTTTCCCTACATAGTAACATTCTGTTCAGAGTTGAATTTCTCCTATTGTAATCTTTCTGTAGTGGCCTTGACAAGATCCTGCCAACTTTACATTATTAGTTTAATTCCCTCCAAATGAGTTCAATGGGCTGAATGGCCTCCTCTCATTTGTAACTTTCTTATATTCTTTGAATTTTAAGGAATCACAATTACAGGTCATATCCAATTGAATGATAATGAGTCATACAGTATGTATCACTTATAAAGAAGGTCTGAGACTCAGCATTTTGCTATTCGAGTTTCCAGGGACCCAAAGAGGCTAAAAAGTCAAACAGAAATTTCAAATTCCCAGGGGGAGATTCTTGTGAATTTAGCGGTATTGCATCTAAAGTGGTCACAAAATAATAGTCAGGTAAGCAACGTGTTGCCCTGCTTCTGTCTGGGATAGACTCCAGGTGCATCCCTGATCATAATACATGTTTAGAAGATGGGTTACACTATAATGACCCCAGTGTGAGCCAGCTACCCTTCCCTGATCACCCTCGCTTGTGTATGAGGTCATCGTGTTGAACTTTCCCTGCGCAATTACTTAAACACTGCTTGTCTGTTGCCTGCTCAGTATGAGGTATTGTGAGTTCACTCCATTTTCTCCCCGACAGTTTGATTAGCATTCGCATTTGCACCTTCTGTCTGCTTTTTGGCTTGTCGATAAGCCGCCACGGAACTTTCCGCGCACACACACTTGATTCGGAACAGCCGTATTACATCAATAGCAGAGCCGGATGTCATTGTGTGGGCTGGCAGAAAATCAGGTGGTCCAGTCCCCTATATAACAATTCACTCGGCAACAAAATCACACCAACTAACATTTTTAATCGGTTTTTAAATGACACGTAAGATTAAGATTAAATGAACAAAGAGAAAGTCAAATCTATTTGCCTCTCAGCAGCACATTTACTCTGATTGATCTAACCACACACACACATGAAAGACACAATCGTTTTATTGTACTGTATGGCTCACAGTTGCTGAATGGGGAGCCTGAACTCCACCTGGGGGGGCCTAGGACCACCCAGGCCTAGCTGTGCTACCCTGGTATCACATTTGTGAATATCTCCTTAATTGGCTATTTTAGACATATCCGGTAACTTCTCAGAGCACAGCACTCAATAAGCTTAATTGTGTCACAGTGCAGAGAGCTGAAACAGCATCACACTAAGGCTATAATTCCTAAGTTAAATACTTCTCTTTTCATTTTTATCAGGGTTCTCCTGGAGGACCCAGATTTAAAACTATCAGGCTATCAGCAAATATCTTTAAACTCCAGCCTGTATTCTACAATACAGGGTTAGGTACTTTCCCTTTCCTCATCCCTCTAACAGTTACTCCCCGTATGCTGATAAGCTGTGCTGCATATTGGCTTTGGCTGTCCTTCACAGCCATCATATGAATCTCCACTATGAGTGTGATGGTTTTGTTACCCTGACGTATTTCAACAGCAGTAGAATAACCAAACAGAACAAACAAGCACAACATAAACAGATCCAGATCGTTAACCATTCCCCTCCCATACTGCAGCCACTCTAAATCAGGGAAATGTGCTTATCTATAATTGTCTGGGCCTGATATGAAGATAAGTAGAAGAATAAACAAAGTCTTCAGTGCACTTTAGCGCTAAATGAAGCAATGGGCAGAAAATATGTTGTTGCGCAACTCTGTGATATACAGTATGACTGAAATTCAAATCCTTAGTTTGAGTGATGTCACCACTGGGACCTTGGGAAAGACCCAAACATCCGACTGCTCTGTGAACACTGCCTGCTCAGCAATAATTGTACAAAAAAACAATAGCTGAATCAATTATTGTAAATGCGTCACGCTAGAAGGACAGAAGTGCAGGACAGCAGGAGTCGGGGAAATGCAGGGTTTAGGCAAAGTAGAAGCAGACGAACAGCTGTATGTAACAGACGGGAAATGCAGGGTTTAGGCAGTAGAAAGTAGAAACAGGCAGCAACGCACATTGACAATACAATGACCAGACAGGGAAAACAAACTGAAACGCAGACTAAATACATAGGACTAATGACAACAACAAGAAACAGCTGATCACATGGGGATTCCATATGAGGTTAACGAGGGGGCAGGGCACGCAGAAGGAGCGGACAATCGGGGCAGGTCACAATGCACGTTGAGCGGTGTGGAGTCAAAGGTCCCAACAGGGAATACTTGGAAGTACTTGGATTAGCACTTCCAGGATTATACTTTCATTAAAAAAAAATTTATTACTTGCCAACAGACTGATAGTATTCTAAATCCCGTAAATGTAAAATGTAAATGGAATAAAGCAGAGAACAACATATGGAGGTAGAATTGTCAAAACATAATTAGCAGGAGAAGATAATTCTCAGACTGGGAAATCAGAGAGCTTCTGTTTACATAAACATCTAAAAACAACCTACAGCAGTGCAAGCTCTCAGCCATGCATGCTGTGGCAGCCATACAGTGATAACTGCGCTATGATGTCATCACTGCGTGCTGGTTGAGTTCTTATCCTGAAAATCCATCTTTAGACGATATTTGAGTTATTTCAAGATTTCAAGTATCCTTTTTCTTGCTTAGTTTGACAGCGAAACCCTATGTAATTAAAGGAGAACAACACAAATAATACAGAAACATGGGGGACATGATCCAGGTATATAAGATTCTAATGGGTCTGGATGCTGTTCAGCCAAATGGCTATTTCAATATTAGTTTAAATACTAGAACTCATGGCCAAAGGTGGAAATTAGGGGAAGAACATTTTAAGCTGAATTTGAGAAAACACTTCTTTACACAGCATGTAGTTGGAGTATGGAATAGTCTTCCTGTTCATGTGGTGCAAGCTAAAACCCTGGGTTCCTTTAAATCAGAGCTAGATAAGATTTTATCAACTCTTAGCTCAGCTATTAGTTAAGTTCTCCACAAACGAGCTTGATGGGCCGAATGGCCTCCTCTCGTTTGTAAATCTCTTATGTTCTTGACAGAATCATCCAGTTTCACATTATCACAACTCCTTGCACAATTAAATTATTAAATTACGTTCAATAAATAAATTACCTGTTTTCCCTAAGCTTCTTCTCTCACACACAGTATTTTGGTTAGATTAATACCAATTGTTTTAACAAAAAGATTTTGAAGACATGTAGATTTAACTTTAACTTTATCGAGCACGGATACATTTCCCAAGGGAACGTTACTGAACATAAACACATGGCATGATTCTGCTCAGTCTGGGGACTCTGATAAGAGTCGTGAATGTTCAAACCCGCATCCTCCGCGTCACTGTCGGCTTCAGCTCTGGTGTCGGATGGGTGAAGGTCAGACTCATAGTGCCTCTGCTTTGCCTGTATTGCCACTAGTTTCTCTGCTTAGTCTTTTGTGGATTCTTCTAGAATTTTGTATTACCGAAGACAAACCAGTGCACTCAGATACGGTGTCACATCACAGGGAATGACGAGGGAATGTCAATCCACTGAGTGGTATTACAACCCCATCTAGAGGATGAACCATAACAGAATGGTGTGGTGGGAGAAAGGATGAGGAGAAGACAAATGGATGGCAAAAGGAGGTGATTATTGATTATGCTGTGATCGTATACTTTGTGTTGTGGCTGCAACAATCCCGGTTCGTATTTGGGTCACGCAAACCTCAGCCATTAAAGAGTTACTTTTGTGGGTCAGTGGTGTCCTAATGGTTAGGGAAGTGCACTTGTAATCCAAAGATTGCTGGTTCAGAATCCCTAACCTGTAAAGCACCCCTGAGGTACCTTGAGGAAGGTACCACCCCCAAGCACTGCTCCACCAGGTGCTGAATACCCGGCCACACACCCATACTTTAGCCTGTGCAATAAACCTGCTGCTACTCGGATGTGCAATATTCATCTGGTAATTTACCTGTATTACTGCACATCCAGCTCAATTAATTAAATGACTGAATTAGTCAAATAACTCAACGAGGTACTGATTAGCAGGGTAACAACGTTTGCTAGTGGTCAAGTAAAAAAATATATGGGTATATTGCATGGGCCTCGCCACCATTAAATCTGAGGCAGACGTGTCCCCCTCACATTTCATAATTATTCATTTTGACCCCCCCACATTTAACATAAAATACTGATTCACCCAGTGCTGTTTCTATTGATTCGTGAAGGAATCAATTCCAATTGATCGATATATGAGAATACACATACGGCATCTAATTCATTAAAAAAAAAATCTGGGTGAGGGTCGCCCCCCCACATTCAAAATGCTTCTGACGCCCCTGGTATATTGGATGGTTGAAGCAAATACTGGGGTGACTTTTCGTAATATTTTTTAATGACCAAGCCAACGAATATTCAAGGATCATTTAAACATAAATTTCTTTAAGACTTTTGTACAGGGCTGTATGTTAAAAAAAGAAAATGCTTTACATGGGGTGTACTTACTTTCACATGACTGTGTCTCACTGCTGTATGCAAAAGAATTCCACCTCGGATCAATAAAGTCGTCTTCTATCGCAAAGGCATAGTCTCAGACTGGTGGTTTTGTAAGGAGATGCGTCCATCTAGTGGTATATACGTTGAACTACACCTTTCATCCATCTTCGATCCTTCTTCTATTCATCTTCATTCACGCTTATCTTATAAAGGGTCAGAAATCGTGGAGCCTACAGGGCACAGCCCAGTGGAAACCAACAGGACATGAAGAGCACACATAAGCCCCGCATACTGGAATGTCGGAAATAGGGGGACGGCGGACCCCCCCCCCCCCTCCATCCTATCACTCTTAGAGTCTGACCTACGCCCTCTACATCATTCACCACGTCTTAGTAATGTCACATGAACAGATATCTATTTAGGGCTGAATAATTTGGGGGGTGGGGGGGGATCACTTTGCGATATTATGATCGCCGTTTCTGCTATTTCTGTCGTGATACACATCAAAACGGATGAAACGAATCAAGAGCATGTTACTTATCTGTCATTATGAATCCGTGTGTGACTGAAGCCAATTCGATACACATGCAGGGCGATACATACACCTAACGAAGACTGTAGTCCTATATAAGCACTTAAGCACTTATGTAAGTCGCTCTGGCTAAGAGCGTCTGCCAAATGCTGTAAATGTAAATGTAAATATCAGACAACATCATTTTATCATACGGATCAGTCCAGATTTCTTTTAGTTACGTTATGTTTAGTTGTGAAACTGCACCATAAATAATGTTAATCTTTATTTTAAAAATATTTTTAAATCATTCTTACATTGCATCCTTTGACGATGTAATTATTGCATGTCTGCGTGAAAAGGTAACCCAACCTTAGGCAGGTAAGGTAACAGGACTACCCACTGAGTCACAGCTGCACAATTGTGTAATCTTTATAGTCCAGGGCAGTTATCCCTGCAGTGGATCTATAGGGCCTATCATGCTAGGCTACCTCACTTCAGATTGTGGCTTCCATGACTTTGATGGCCTCATACTTTGAATGTACTGTATATCTATATTTAGATATAAAGAAATATAGGAAGAGCAAGGGCATAACTTTGGTTTGAACAACAATATGGTATTTTTTGTAGCATAATTGATTTTTTTTCCCCATAGATGTGATCATTGACCTGCTGTTGCTTTTAGTGCCAAAATATTCCTAATACATAGCATAGTTTTTTTGCTATTTTAATAATAATTCGTATAGTGGTTAGTAATCCCAGCTGTTACTCAGGAGACTGGGGTTTGATTCCCCTACAGAATTTAGAATTTAGTGAATTTAGTGACAGGGAGGGCCCAGTGGGTTAGGCTGCTGTGCCTAAGACTGGACAATCGGCAACTCAACTCTCCCAGATGACAGAGCGATTTCATGTTGGACCCTTGAGTTAGACCCCTAACCCACAATAGCTCTAGGGACTGTCTGACCTTGCTTTCTCAAAAAAAATGTATATTGCTTTAGATAAGAGTGTCTGTTAAAATAAATGTAATCCATAGTATTGACCAAGCATGTCACGATCCTAACGTAACAAATACTCAGCGATTCTATAGATCTGTCTGAGGAACGGGTCATAGCTGTTGTTTCACCTTATTTTACATGGTCCGGGTAGTGGCTTTAACTCAGTGGCTTTTTCCTGTAGAAATTGAAAGTTTTAAAAAATGTTAACATTTTAACATGTTAACATCTACGAGCCTCCATATCCCCCAATCAATCTCAGTGTTGCACTGTCCACTGATGTTATTAGTTGTCTTATTAGTTTTTTACTTTGGAAGATGTGTGGCTTCTTCCTCTACTGTGAAGCTCGTCAGCTCTGGTCCTCAATTCCAAATCCAGGCCTTCTTTTCAGTTCTCCCAGGTAATTAGTTTAATAAATACTGATTCTGATTGGCTGGAGGCTTCACACCTGGCTCACAGGAAAAGTAAGGCTGGAAAACCAGCAGGGCTCAGCCTTGAGGACCAGGATTTGAATAGCCCTGCCGTACTCCATACACTGGTAACTGGGCATTCATTGAAAGATTGTAATTGTAATTGTAAATGCAAAGTATTCTGATATTCACTTCACAATTTCCCTGTATTGCTGTTACATTTATTCTTATTTAAATAAATCAACACCATATTTATCATCATTATTTCAAGTTTATTTCATTTTCAGGCAACACAAACTCTCCAATAATTTGATGTGTTATTCTGGAGGTAAACAGCATATTATGCTGAATAAGGTATAACACAATGTTTGTTTCTGGCACTGATTCAGTCATAACAGTAATCCGAGACTAAGATACAACGATTTGCCTTTTTAAAAAGCAAATAATGCATGGTGGCATTCAGCATTAAAGACCATAGTGACTAGATTACATCAGGGCAGTTATGAGGAAGAACACAGTTATATATCAGTAAAATTATTAAAGTTTATTGTTTATTTTATGATGATCTCACCTTTACCAATTTGCCATAAGAAAGTTACAACAAAATTTGCGTGAATTAAACAGACCAAACAGTTGTATAAATTTTACAAGACAATTAAGGGAAATTTCTGCATGTGCCGGTTTAATCTAAGTTTACCTGGACTGTCATCCTCTAGCTACCATAACACTTATTAAAATTTAGAAAACAATCTTACTAGCAAATGTTTTCTGAGAAATATAGCAAACTATTGTGTTTAACATAAAATTAAGCGATAAAAGCCAGTGTTTTTACATTATGCGAAAACTGTTCTTTTGGATTCTGAAAGTTTAACAGTGTGATTCCAACTCTAAAGTCTTAACCTTGATTAATAGACCATATAGAATGAAGAGGTAATTCATATCACACAACAGTGAAGCAGGCTCCTTTATTAATATTTCCTTGTTAACAGCAAACAGCTTATATTACCTATTTATACATTTGCATGGCTTACTGGTGTAATTCAGGTTAAGTACCCAATTCACGGGTACAGTAGCCCTTCTGGGATTTGAATTGTGATCCTTCAGGTTGCCCACCCGCAACCTTAATCACCATGCTACCCCACTGGCCCAAATGTGCTCAACCTGTATGTGCTTATCTTGCAACATGGTGAGATTAAGTGTTTATTATGGACTCTGCAAAACGTACAATTTAATGCAATCCGAATACGTACTTTTACATTCACTGTAAGGCCTTGCTGACAAATGTAAGAGTAAACAAATCCTGCTTCCCACTTTGCAGTGTAGAATGTATAGCATGTCAGCACACCCGCAGAGTAATCTTCTTTTTTAGAAATGGAAATGTACCGGTTTATAATATTATTAATATTACTATTAGTTCTTTAGTCATTAATCAATTTATTACATTTTATAGTCACATTCGTTAAACAACTAATGTGACTAATTCGTTTTATCTAAATTTTAACCAAGCCCATCGTGTAAAAACAGTAAAACAATATAAAACAGCACATAAAATAAATATTAATACCGTACAACGACTATAATCTCTTCCGTTTCAGTTTCCGTTTTTTTCCGCAATGGTTGAACCCAATTTGACGCATTGCAGGTAACAAGTAACCAATTACCACAGGCCTATCTTTTTCAACACATTCTGAACCAATAAGACGCGGCGTTTCATTTCCACGGTTAAATTCGTTTATCTTTTTTTTCTTGTAGGAACTTAACGCTGTTTTTCTTACAGTGTTTCGTCAAACACATTTAACGACAGCTGTATAAAAAAAGGTTTTCCTTTTACCAGCGTTAATCTACAAGTAGTGCGCAGTGCCGCTCCGCAGTGTGTCCGCCGATACATACATCACACACGTGCGCTCCGGCAGCCTCCCCACACAGCATTAGCGTAGGGGGGCTTTAGAACGACTCGCAGTTCAGCTACCGGCGGCCTTTTTGCGCAGTCTGCAAATAGTGCAGTCCGGCGTTCCGTTATTGCTGAGCAGCGCGGCTGCTGTCGGGACAATTTAAATAAAAGAGCTGCTGAAGTCGGTCGAGGCGTAAATAAAGTGCGGCGTTCTGGCGCACTTTCCGGGCTGCGGTTTATGAACGGACCCACTCGCGTGGGGTAAATGATGTCATCGAGCGGAGGGATATAGTACAAATGAGACTACACAGGTGGTGAGGACGACGCGACGTACGGCAGCTTTAGAGGAGCCGGTCCGCATCGGGTTTTTATGCTTCGCACCCATCTAAGGCAGCAATAGATTGCATTTCCTTCTCTTTACGCGCAAGGCTTACGAACACTCCGAAGCAACAGAATGGTGAGTATATATGGGCGACGTCGTTTTTTTGCTTTATCGTTAACTGTGTCAATATTTTGCACCAAGCTATTCACCAACTGCACTGGTGCTACTGTATAAATACAGTTGATTTCGTATTACTGCAAAAAAAAAAAAGATTTGCATTCACTATATTTGCGCCTAACAAATACTGACTGCCTAGCAGTGTTTGCAGTTATACTGCAGAAACGGTAGTTACGAGAAGCGTTTGCACGGACAGATTTTAATTATTTCCATTTTCTGACCGACTGACGGGAGGATTGAATTAATCCACTGCACGCCTTATCTTATCGGCCTGCATACTGGCAACTTGACCATGGCGAGAGATGGATCGAGTCGACACCCTGTTTTTCGAAGCTCGGTTGCAGGGTCCAGCTTGGCTGGAGCGAGATCGACTCGTCAGGCTTAAATCTGAAACCCATATTTTCGTTGCTCGGGCGCTCATAATGCGTTGTTTTATTATTATTTGCTTATTTATTTTTGCATATTGAAAAAATTTCAACACACCGGGGCATTTTATTGAATGCTGATTTTTAGGAGTGGCGCCAGTCCGGCGATGGCACCGCTGCTCACTACCCGTGCATGGCAGTACATGTAAAACGCATCCATTCAGGCAGCTATGTTAATGTGTAAAGCTCTTAGGCATCTTGCATATGTGGTGATACTTTTATGTAATATCAGTCCTGCATGGTAAGTTGGAGGATGTGGGGTAGCGTGGAGGGGGCGTAGCTAGCGTTAGTCAGTGGTGTTAAAAATAGGCAAAACCATGCCTCCAGCAACTGCCTTGCTGTCTGCCGATATGCATGTCGGACTACAGAGTTTGTAACCTGCACATTTGAAATAGCCAGCTGTATGTTGCACACACCACTGCTTTTTGGAAATATACGTTGTCGTTGAAGTTTTGATCGGGCAAAACCATTTTCCCAAACGTGTTGCTTGACAGGGCTTGTTTCCTCGATGGCCGTGGTATGCTTTGAGCAACAAGCGTCACCGCCACATCTTAGGACTAGAAATTGTTCCGCACTCGTTTGTCAACTTATCTTGTCAGACGTGCTCGCACGGTGCCGTTGCATATTGCAGCATAAAAATACGACTGTACTGCAGCTTGTTGTTCGTGAATGATCCTCACCCCCCCAGTCCCCCCCCCCGTCACATA
>JAODLC010000040.1:9913229-9930244 GCA_026781145.1 Hippopotamyrus pictus | reverse complement strand
CCGCGCTCTGGCACACCTCTTCCAAGCGGGCCAGGGACGGCTAAACGAACCGCGCCCGGGCACGGTTGGGAGCACTCGCACTAGTCAAACGAACCGCGCTTTGGTGGTCAAACGCACTCGGGCACGGTTCAAACTGCCTAGTGTGAGTACACCCTTAGACCGATGAATGCATGCCATCTTCCCGGAGCAGCTGTTGGTGTCATGCTGTCAACTTGCATTGTTGGGTGATTCTCATTGTTTCTTCCCCCCACAGAGTTTGTGCAGATGATGACGGCAAAGTGAACCTCGCACCAGGCCCACGTGACGCCTGTCTCACTCCAGTCACTCTATTTAAAAAAAAACATAAAAAATACAATCCTAATAATAACCTTAACAAATCAACAGAAAAGCTATAAAAAAATCTTAAATGTTAACTCTGTAAATGTGGTTTCGAATTCAGTCTACTTCTGAGGCGTCTGTCGACCAATCGGCTGCGGAACGGCCCCAGTGGGGGTGTGAAGCGAGGAAGCTGGGCTGCATGAGACCCCTCCAACTCCGAGAGAAAAAAAGAAAATAAAAAAAATACTAGTTAAATTCTTGCTCTTGCGGCTGAATTTTGAAGGAAGGGTGGTGCCAGAGGAGGTGAAATAGAGGGTAGGAGGTGATGAACCCCCCCCCCACTCGTTGTCAAGGATTTAAAAACAAAAAAAAAAAATCAGCTTATCGTTTTCCATTTGTAACGTTCTTATCTGTGCAGCTTGCAGGAAAAGCAGGGCTGTGTTCACTGAGAAGTTACAAAAACAAAATTATGCATGCATAAATTTTTTTTTTCTTCTTCCCCTTGATGGAATCCCTTGACAATTGGAGAGTCCTGTGATTGGACGTCCTGGGCAGTGTACAGTCAGGAGGTTTAAACATTTATATATATATATTTGTACAAAACATATTATGGAGGGATGCTATGTGTGCGAGTCAGCGCTGGGTAGGAACTAGGACTCGGTCCCTCTCCCCCCACCCCAATAAAAGCTCTTCAGCAATGTGTGGAATAAACAGGAGAGTAATTTCTGCAAGTTTAACTTAATTTTTACCTGTTCTGTTTAGTTGCGCTATCAATACCATCTGACGTCAACGCAGCGCCACGCTTGAGTAGAGCAGTGTGCCCGTGTGTTGTTGGTGTAAAACTTAAAAAGACGTGGATCACGACAACATCGCATTCAGTTTAGAGCACATTGCTGTAAATATCTAAACATACAGATAAATATCAGTACAACTGTAAATGTTATGCTTTTTAAGTGTGTTACAGTCAATATTAAGTGTGTCGTAAACTTTGCATTGCCTAATCTAAATATTAGTATGGCCTGTGAATTCTGTTTAGTTTTCTCTTGGTTTTGAATTGTGCCATAATGTTGAGCCTCAGTTTATTTATTTTTTTTCTTTTTGCAAGAAGACTTTTAGAAAACATAGTAGTTATATAAATATTTGCACTTTTGTGTACAATGACTTCAAATCTGTTCTGATTGAAGAGGGAAAAAAAC
This sequence comes from Hippopotamyrus pictus, assembly GCA_026781145.1. Taxonomy (NCBI): domain Eukaryota; kingdom Metazoa; phylum Chordata; class Actinopteri; order Osteoglossiformes; family Mormyridae; genus Hippopotamyrus; species Hippopotamyrus pictus. The sequence continues at coordinate 9,928,730 of JAODLC010000040.1, read as the reverse complement.
CAAATTTTGCTGCTGTTGCTGCTGCTACAAACTGTCTCTTCCTCTCGTCGTGGTTTCAGACCCTCGCGTCGTAGCGATACTGGACTTGTTCCATGCTCTGCTTTGCTGTACCACTAAACCGTACTGTTGAGGTTTGTTTTTTTTATTTTTATATTTTTTTTTTTGGGAAGGGGTTTGGATGAGAGAGCTGGCAAACGAATGGTATACATTTGCGCTTGTCAGCTTTTAAGCTTGCGAAGGCGGAGAGACATGCTGAGATGATGATGATGATATTGATGATGATGATGATGATGATTGATGAAGGTTATGTATAGGGGGATGGCTTCTTTGTTGCTGGAGAGTTTTAAGTCGTTTAACTTGTAGGTTAAAAAGCTGAATGGATCGTGGCTGCAGAGGAACAATGTAGAAATTGACTATGAACTGTTGCTGTTCAAATTTGTGAAAGTTGCGTCCAAAATATAAGCTGTGAAATATCAATGTTTTCCAATAAAATAAAAACTATACTCACAGCAATTTGTGCATGGCTGTCCTTTTGCATGGTACTCCAAGATGCTGTAGGTTCTGAGTTAATCAAGCTAAGAACTTTTATATCACGAATAGGCCACTATTATGAAGATATTACTTGCATGATAATGAAATTACTGCCAGATATGGGAATTGAACTAGCAACCTTCTGATCATTGGCAGAGTCCTAACATCACTTAGGGTGTCTGCTGATTAAACATAAATGGAACCTGCAGAACCACACATAACCCCAGATACTAGCACATACAGGTTGCTTTACTTAATGTATATATCATGGTAATTGCTTGAAAACCTCTATCTGAATAAGCCTGTGTCTGCATTGAGATATGTCCCTTTCACATCTATATACACTTCTTGGTTAAAAAAAAAAAAAAGCAAGTAATATTTCAGTTTATGGTTTTCATCTTATCAGGGTTAACGGTGAATCTTATCAGGGTTTCCTCTAACAACTATGATCGTAAATTCCAATTAATGACCAATCCATTTATCTGCCTTACCAGGTTTTTTTTTTTTTTTTTTTTACTATTCGTCTCACCAAAGCACTGCCACGTTGGGCTGGAAATTATGCACGCCCACGTGCCCAAGTACAGGTCAATGTAGCCTGGAGTGCGCGTGTCTAAATGTTAGTGGGCGTGCCGAAAGGTTTATCACTTCTCCAATTGGCCGACGCGACTAATTTAGACAAAGCGAATACAAAAAACTGGACCCTAGTCCGCTTGCTAGTAAAAAAAAAATAAAAAATAGAAATCACGTCGGACTACATTAATAAAATTGAATTTTACTGAAGTAGCCCAGTTGGTTAGTAGCAATAATGCTCACGTTCCACCCCCGCTGCCACGTTATCGTTGGCCAGCAGTACACACATCAATTTCAAGAACAAACTTGTTTGAGGTTGAGCCCTGGCCTTTTGGCTTCCTTTCTCCAACCTTCGCCTCCGCTAACGGATACTGTGTGTTTGTTGAAGTTGACTTGAATCAGTTTGCACGTACCAATTGAGCTTTGTAAACTCTGCTCCCACCGACCGCCATGTCCACCTGCCCCTGGATTCGGAAATGAGAGCGCGATTGCTACAGGTACGACGTGATCAAATACATGATTTTTTTCATTATTTAAAATGAAATGCTGTCTGTTTTAATTAAAGTAACTTTCTGAGGTTTGCAAGAAAAAACAGCTGTAACCCGTTTCTGTTAGGTGTGTTAATTATCAAAAATAAATATATGTTCTTCCCAAATTCATTCATCTTTCAGATAAATAAATGGGTTTTCATGATAAAATACAAAATACGGTGTGAGAGGCTTATGGCAAATACGTTTTGAAGGGGATTTTTAGTATTATAGCCGGTGTTGTAGAAGACGTTGGTGTAGATTTAAATGTCAACACTAGAGGGAGTTGTATCTCCAACCAAAATACTGACTTTCTTTTTGAAACGGTGACCTTTTTTGTTTTTCCTAAACAGATTCCGATTTTGTCCACTAGGTACATGCTGCTATATAAGGTCGTGTTTCCCAGCTTGACCGATCCTTCATTTGCCCCAGATATAGCCGATAATCTGAAAAGATGCATATCCTTAACTACAACCAGGGATACCCTCATTGACACCATTAAGACAATGTAGGCACTTATAGTAGAGACAACGCAGAGTGCAATTCAGCTGCTTGTGGACAGAAATATAGTAAGTGAAGTGAAGGCTTACATGAAGATGTTACAGCATCTTAGCGATTCACGAACCATCCAGCCATACGGGAAATGAATCACTGCATGTTCTGTTTGCAGTCGGCCCATGTTTGAACTCAGTGTGGATTTGCAATGGAAAATACAGCATAGCCCCCCTCCCTCCGTGCCATGTAGGCTTCTAATCACTGTCTCAGTTTATCGCAACTAGCCATTAAATGGGGCTAAAATGGTTCTGATTTGATACAGTTGTACTCTTGGTACTTCCCGCCCCTTTGGAATATCAGTGTGTTTATTTTATCTACATATTTTTGTCTGTTGGTGTGGGTGCTTCTGTTTAGTGGCCCAAATCAGCATTTGAAATCTCAGTGCCTAAGCAGCACTGGTACAGCATACCAAAACGTCCAGATCTGATGAAGAACTCCTCCCAGAAGGCCACGTCCTCCCTCCTCATCCTTAACCTCTGCCTCCGACGGATATTTACTCAGTGTTCCCTTCTCAAACCTCCTCCCGGGTTCCTTTAGGGTCCCGTAAGCAAGCCCACAGGGTCGCCCCTGGTGTGCCTGTTTTTCATCTTTCACGTTGACCTAGAACATGACATGGTTGTGTTTGGCGAAGCCTGAGGAGGTGCGTGTGGTTTGCAGAGCGGAGTGACATTAGCAAAATGCGTGCCCTGCCTCAGAGAGGCTTGGACGTGTGGTTTGGCGAGGCTCGCGTTTGTTGCGAGCGGTGGAATCGCAAACAAGGACAAAACAAATTCAGCTATGGGTTGGATGGTGCTGTGTTGAGGAAACAAAGCAGAACAAAGACACGGATTGCCAATTCAGGCACCAGTACGTCTATATTACAGTACCTCTGGAATAAGGTACTCAACCTGGCAAAGGTTTCTGGAAGGATCAGTGATCAGGCAGTTACTGGGGCAGCTTGAGGATCAGTGATCAGGCAGTTACCGGGGTAGCTTGAGGATCAGTGATCAGGCAGTTACCGGGGCAGCTTGAGGAGGCCTTGTCCATGCAGGGACAAAACTAAAATTGACTGCAGCAACTTAACTGCCGTCATGTTACATCTAAGGTATCTGAAGCTTCCTCCGTATCGACCACTGGATTGGTAGTCTCCGTCCGAGATCAGCGCACTGAACTTTACTGCATTGTGTGCTTCTGTACATCTTGTTCCATATTTATAATTTATAATGACATTTAATTGAGAGAGAGACAGAGAGCAACGAAGCAATGCTGCAAATGACTGGAAACTGTACACAAAGAGTCATGAACTTCTGGGAAACCAACATAGCGTTACAGCCAAAGCACTGGTGAAGCGACTCGACGTCATCCCTGGTGCCCGTGAGGGAAAGATGCAGCTTTGACAATCGCATAAACAGTCGATCAAGAAGAAAGACTGTTTTAATCCTGGCAGTCACGTTTAACATAACGCAGGTCCCTCGTTCGTCTACAGATATATTCTGGGTCCCTGCAGACTCTAGCCTGCCCACGGACACTTAAATGACTTCTTAGGAAAGACGCACAGGTTTCTGCCACTCCAGAATAAATGAGGGTCTCTGACCTTTTCCAAACACTTCAGTGACGAGAAAGTGAAGAGTCGTTCAGCGTAGCATTGCCAAAATGAACACATTTCAATGTTTCACATTTAAGGTGGACCACCAATATATATATAGGATTGAATACCCCTACTTGAATATCTGTATTGTAGTGAATGTGTTTTGCCACGGAGACGGTGCAGAATCATTCACTGTCACACGTTGTGGGGGTGTTTTGTTGTTTTGTTTGATGTAGCCTATTTTCTTCTGTTTTCTTTTTCACCTCACCAAGAACCTCTGACATTTAAAAATACATTAAACATATGATGCATTAAGACATGGCTGAACTGCACCTCCTGAGAAATATAGCCTAGCTAAAGAATAAGCAATTGATTTATTAAGCACTGAACCGAAGCAACCATCCTTGCCTTTAACTTTACGTTTTGCTTTTAAATCTGCAGTGAGGTCTGTAGGTGAGAAGACTTCTCTTGCCAAATTGTTTTTTTTTTAGCTTTAAGGGTACAAACACAATCCTTTGTAAGATCATAATTTGGTCAATATTCATGCAGTCTTATGACCAGTTTATCCCAGTGAATACAGGCATCCATCCATCTTCCAGGGGCACTTATCCAGTATTAGGCTGCACTAAGCCTGGAGCTTCTCCCAGACAGGATAGGGCACAAGGCAAGAGACACCGATTCTGTGAACCGCATGCTTTCAGACTGCAGGAGGAAACACACAAGTTCCACTTGCTCAAAATCACCTCCTTATGTTGCACTTATGTCGCAATAAATGTACACATAAGCAAATACTAATTAAAGAGAAACAATTCCTTCTTGGGTTATCTGGTCACCAAGGACAATGCAAGGAAATGCATGCCCTGCTTATCTTGATTTACTTCATTTTTATGGATACTTGAGAGACTTGGACCTATTCCTATTAATGGGCGAATACATAGCCTAGCCTGGCCACACAGTCTGTGTAGCGTATGCAGATGTGGCGTGCGACCCTTTCCTATGTGCAAGGACCCTCCCCATACCTGACAAGGGCCGCACCAGCCAGAAGATTCTGATGAAGTTGGCCTGATTGATGGCGTTGCTGTCCCCCCCCCCCCTTGTAAAAACAAAGCACTGAAATGTCAGGGAGATGGGCATCTCACCAGATTTGAAAAAAGGCCCTTAATCATGTCAATATTTGACAGAACCTTCCTGATTGCCTCAGATGGTTTCCCTGGAAAGTTGGGCCACAAATTGATTTGTTCCTGAGGCTGTCCCCCCCCCCCCCCCCCCCAATTATGCCACCATTTCCTCTTTCCTGTAGAGGTGCAGGTGACCTTCACAAAATCATCTCATGCCCAATAAAGATAAGAGCGATCAATTTGCCTCTGAATCTGTTGCGAGTTGCCACTCTTCCCCTTGTAAATCAAATCTCTGCCTATTATCTACAGAAGTGGCACTACAATAAAGAAATAGTTTTGGTAATATTTAGTTTAGCAGATAAACCTGCTAGCTGCTCAAGTACGACCAGGCCTCGATTCCAGATTGCAGTCAGATATCAGGCAGCACCATCAGAAAACACTCTTCCTGTTTTTACAGCAGTGACTTTTTCTCCAGTTTATCTGTTTCAGCATCAATGCAGTGTTACGCCCAGCAGCCTCTTTCTACAGTCACACCAGCCCTGCCCAGAAAGAAGCGAGAGAAGGTGAAAGGTTTCATATCCCATGTGAGTTTAAGAAGCAAGCTGAAAATGAGAAAGCTGTATTTAACGGGAGTGACTGAATGCCAGAAGACCAGTCTGTTCTAGGATGCAATACATATATATTTTTTACTTTTATTTGCTAGATTTAACCTCCCGTTGACCTCGAAACAGGATGCATGTTCATTTTATGACTGAAAGTGATGTACTCATGATTTTCTCTGGATCACAGCAGTGGTCGTGTTATGCTGCCGCCTGAGCTCCAGATGTACCCCATGATTCATAGCGGCGTTCACCAACAACAGAGCTTCCCCAGTAATTGTTGACGTATCAGTTCTTCCTTGCCCATTTTGTAATCAGAGAAAAATGGCCTTCCTATGCTCACATGGCATTACATTATATGTAATATAATGTGCTTGTATGTGTTTTGCATCATATATTTACATACAGTACCAGTCAATTGTCTGGACCTGCCTGCTTTTAATGCATTAGTCTCTGTTTTCAATGAAGTAATACATATCAAATAATACAATGACCAAGAGACTTGATCAACATCTCAAAACTTTCTTAAATTTTAGACCATTCTAAATAGCCTTTTTTTGGTTTGATGACAATATTGCAGATTCTTGGCATTCTTTCAACCAGATTCCAGATGTAGCCACCTGGAATGCTTCTCCGACAGTCCTGAAGGAGTTTCCACAAGCTCTGGGCACAAGTTGGCTACCTTGCTCTTACTTTTTGATCCAACTCATCTCAAACCAGCGCTGTAGGGTCAAGAGATTGTTGGGGCCACATCATCTGTCACAGCACTCCACCTCTATCCTTGTTCACAAGATAGTACTTGCTACATAACCTCAAAGTCTGGTTAGCATTCTTATCTTGCTGAAGAGCAAATGATTTTCAATGGGTGTTTCCAAACTGTTGACTGGTACCATACTGGTCATATCACCTTATCTCATATCTCAAATTAGTCCTTCACACTGCTTGTTCCAGACAGAAATCAACACGTTGACAGCTCAATCTGTATAAATAGACACTCCACCCATACTTTTCAAATTATTTATTAAAATTTTACACCTGTATAGACATCCGATACAGTTCATGCCAATACTGTGGAAATCCATTATTATTCACAATCCTGTATGAAGCATTAGTTGAGATAGCGATCACCTGTAATCACTGTCATAGACACGAGCCCATGAGGAGATTACAGTCGCTGGGCGTGGTAACAAATATACAGAGACATCCATGCACAAGCAATGTTGTGGCTTCTGATCAGACACAGGTACCCTGTAGGAGGAAACGCAGACGTGGGTCTTATCTACCCTTATTTGCCCAACACTGAAGCACTACACCTACGAGCATGCCTAAAGCAGGGTGCACTTAGCTTCCAAAACCACTTACCCAACACAGGGTTACATTGAGTTTGGAGCCTCTCAGAGAACACACTTCATCTCACATTAGGGGCAGTTTAAAAACAACAATTAACTGCAGGAGGAAACTGGAGCACCCAGAAGAAGCCTACATAAGCTGTCAGACTCCCATGCTACCCATCAAACCACACTAGGAAGACAGTGAAAGCTCGTAAGCAAATGGTCACATTTCAGGAGGTTAGCGAATGGTAACTTCTAAGGGAACGCCATACTCTCTCTCTCTCTCTCTCTCTCTGATGCATTAGTTGGTTGTGCGAAGGGTAGGTTCATGTTTCTGCCGTGGTTCAAAGCATCCTCCCCAACACAGAGCCAATGGTCACACAGGCCACCTTCATCACAGAAGAGCTAGGCAGAGCAGGAGAAGCCAAAATCCTCCATGATGTATGGACTTCACACAGGCATTTGAAAGGAAGATCACAGTTCATGTTTTTTTGTCCATAAAAATTGAGTAGAACACAGAATCATGGTATGTGAAATGTATCAGAATACAGACAGGCTTGTACTGGTTAAGCACAGTGTTATACCACCTTCACACTCTATTCTGCAAGAACAACGGAACGGACACTGACAACTCTGTCAGTTGATTTCAGCTGCATATCTTCTGCCATGTGAAATAAAGAATGAGAGATATGACACTTTGATTTATAGGGAATGAAATGTTTACATTGTTGAACAAACAGAGTAACCATGAAGACACAGACTGGAGGAATATATTATCCCGGGGACCACAAATGATCATCTAATCCTTCGAGAACACAACAGAAATTCAGAAAATGGCTCAATCTACATTTTCTGTGACAATTAATTATTGGTTTGGTTGCTTGGCCTGTCTTTTACACTGGAGGAACCTAAATAGTGTGCAATCTGTTAATAAAGGTTACTTTATAGCTTACTTAAGTAACCTGTTTATAGGTTATAAAGTGAGGATTTCAGGGTCTTGTCTTTAAAAAAATATAGCCACGCTAATACAACAAATCTTTATCATTCCAGGTCGGCTATAGAAAGGGGTGCGTGGAACACAACTTGTGTTTTCAGTAAAACTGCATGACATTCAATACACCGCCTGCTCATCTCAGGCCATCTCCAAAAAATACAGCTCACCGAACTTTGGAAGCTCTGTCCCGGTGTCATTTTTTTTCTCGATACTCCCACACTGACACAGATGGTGCAGACAGTGAGGGAGCCACCTGACGTGCCTGAAGTTCCATTCCCTGCTTCCAGAGGACACTGTAAGCAAGGCTGTTGCAGTATGTCGCCATTTTTCTCTGCTAGTGACATCCAGAAAAAGTGCTTTAGGGATGTCTGGAGACATCAGGCGCCCTCTGCCCAGTGAGCTCACATTTGGTCCTTGTGCAGTTTGATACCGCTTCTGTGACTGCCCGTTATGGCTAAAAGTGTAAAAGGGTAACACTGCAAGCCAGGTGAGACATTTCTCCTCAGCCAATAACAATGCAGTGTATCACTTCTCAGCCAATAAGGATGCAACACACCATCCCATATGGACATGGGATTCTGACTTTTTATTTGCGATTGGTCGCCCCATTGCTCAGCTAGCTTTCTCATCTCTGATCCCACTCCAGCCTCCTTTCTCGGTCCCATATCTTCAGCGGGATGGGCCGCATTCCCTCACGTCTTGAAATCTAGGCCTTCAGCTGTACGACATGTGCCTTCCTGCCGTCCCTGGGGACTGACAGGCAGCCTCCATGCTGGCTTTCCTCCGAATCTTGGGTGGGCTGCCTCAGTTTCACTTTGCTGATCCACAGCCGCCCGTGGCCTGTCCCCTCCTGGTCTGGGTCCAATCAGTCAGTCTGGGTTCACATGGGCATGCTGGGAAAAGTCTGCAGCGGGAGCGTGCCAGAAGGCTGCAGCGGCCTGACCTGTGTGGGGCTGTTGAGGGTGTTGTGGGCAGTGTTCTTGAGCGCCCCCCGTGGAACACGGCAGCGCAGCAGTGAGCGCAGTTGACGGAACACAGCCTTGCGGCAGATGATGAAGACCCAGGGGTCCACGATGGGGTTGAACGCGGAGAAGCGGAACGCAGTCAGGTTCTGCTGGTCGTTTCCGCCTGGAGACACGGCGCTGATGAAGCCGCAGATCTGTGGAAGAGTTACGGAGAGAACCCATCAGTGAAGGAAAGACCTAGACTTTAGACTGAGCTTCTACCAAACGAGGCATTAAGTACAGGAGTGGAACCATGACAAACCTTTAATCCATGTAGAACTTTCGCATTGGGAAATGAACACAGCGAATGGCAAGTAGTGACCATTTAATTAAGGCCCAAAGACAAACGAGGAATAAATAGAAAAAAGAAAGACCAAGATTTATGAAATGGTAATTGGCCTGTAAGTTCTAGGTTGCTGGCCAGCTGGTACAAGGCTCTCATCTCTAGGACTATGTGCACAAACTCATTCTTGCGTTTTATCCAAATGGTCCCTTAATGAATTATCTTTGTTGGTTGAATGTTATTATAGCGCATGTAAATGTTTACATGTTGCTATGGCCTGCTCTGAAAAGTAATGTAGTAACCAATGGATGGAGCTGGGGGTGCAGACGCGGAACGGCCAGGACGTTTTCCGTGCGGTGCTCCGGGCATTTTCACCTCACTTCTGGATTTCGCTGTTTTGGTGCATTAGCCTCCATTACAAGACGGAGAAGAAAACCTCTACATCATCGCTAATCAACATTTACAAAGAGTAATTAGCCCAGAGGCAGGAAGTGTGCTTCAGGTTACAGACTGAAACACTCCCGAGAGCAATTTTCAACCTCTGAACTGCAAGAACGCAGGTTTGGTTTCAGAAATACCGCGACACTAATGTACTAGCCTGCCACTTTTCATGTCTCTGAAGTATAGAAACGGAAATATAGACTCATACAGTTTTAAAAAATGTAGAGTGTACAAGTGAACAGAATAAAGGACTTAGAGACAGTAAGATGCATGTAGGTGATTTTAACACATATGGACCGATTTGAGAAGGCTGAACCAAAAACAAATCCTAAACCCATCCAAGCCAGAACACTTCTACTGTTCCCTTTTCGAACAAACAGCTTTATGTCACTAATACAAATAGCTAAAGTTAGGTGGGCTTTATCGTCATAGTCATACGTATACAGTGGTAAGAAATAGCTTTGTACAAGCCTCGGTGCAATATACAGAAGGACTGGTGAGGGAGGCTGTTCACAGTGCTGTAGTAGGGTGACCAGATAATCCATGTCAGGGAGGACACACTGAGCTACTTCAGGTTTTACAAACTACTTTCAAACTGAAAGGCTCCTGTGCTCGGCTAAATTGTTCAGTTCTTCTTGTGCTCTGACTGGTTTGTTCCCTTGATTGAAAGACTCATCCAGCTGTTTCCCATTAACATTAGTGACACATGCACGATTATTGGATACTGACCAATCAGCACACAGCAAGTGAAATCCAGGTCCTTTTAAAGATAATAGTAGTTTAGCCTATCATAGCTCAAAGTCTCCTCTATGAGCATGGACTATCTGGTCACCTTAGCTTAAAGCGCAAAACATAGGACAGAGGAAAACAGCATGGCTGGACACAAGGGTGTATATCAGTAGTGCAGCATGTTTGCATGTAAACAAGAATAAGGCAGCAACAGCATGACAGGGTGGAAAAAATATAGTAGCTAAAAGCTAACAAAAAATAGATGAACAAAAAAAGGTTAAATAACCTGAATCATCCACATCCTCCCAGTATTACAGCAGAAGACATGTCCAGAAATTGCCAAAAATGGTCACACTGACATCCCCACCCAGACTTTCAAGCGTCTGTGCTTTTTGGAAGGGCTTCAGACCCCACCCCCCACCCCCCGCCCCCAATACTGGATAAGTGGTTGGAAGATGGATGGATTTCTATTTATTAATTAACATCATACTATGCTGCCTCCCCCACCAGCAAAAGCATATTGCAAACATTCATACAGAAAAATGCATCACAAACAGTAAGTGCTGTATCAGTCAGACATCAGAGTGGGCATTTATCTGCGAATGTTCTGCCACTTATGTCGCCGTTTTTTTTTTCTTAATCTGGTAAAAGTCAGCCTCGTTCAACCACATCAGCCATCAAGCCTGTGAAAGCAGCTTTCCCTAGGGAATAATCTTTTAATGTGTTTTTTTTTTTTAATTCTGTGCTTTTTTGGTTTACAAAGCAAGCTGTCTCACTTCACTGAAGGCTTTGGCTTGCTGCAACTTTGACCAGTACATCATCCTCGAAAAAACAATTAAAGCAGACGTCTTTTCCAAAGTTTTCGAAGATCTCAGCCAGATGGAATCTTGAATCATTCCGAATCCAGCAGGGTCATGTGACCCACATGGCAGCAAATGATGTTGCTACATTGCTGTCTTTTGGCAAGGTCAGCTTAGGGTTGATCTTCCTGTTTCACTGGGCCTAACTAAATTTATTTCAGCAAACCTGCTTGGTTTTAATTTCTCACACATATTTGCATGTAGTCTTCAATTTTGTTTGATGTGCACATGAGTAGACATTAAGTTTGAAAGCAAAACTGTGAAGTAGGGGGTTTAATGCTTGTGTAATATCCATAAATATTAAGTAATGATCTTAAATGCAAGCCGTGTGTGCGATTTTGTTTTGACAACCACCCTACTCTCACCAGAAAACTCCCCTCTTAAATCAAGGTTATCAAAGGCCACTGTAGCAATTCAGTCTTAATTTCTCATTTAATAACTTGTTTATAGGCTGTTCTGACTAGCAGTTGTATACCTTTGCAGAAGTCAAAATTTACCCTGGTTAATGTTTATTCCATAACAGCAGGACAGAGGAGCATGTGACGTACAGAAGGCCTGGATGTGATATGATTAACCATCCATCTATCATATATCTATCCATCTTCCATTTGATTATCCAGTACAGCCATCCAGAATGCTCTGTAAGTCCATCGCAGTGCATACTCTTACACACTATGTGCAATTCGGAGATACTTATTCACCTGCATGTTTTGCACCATGGGAATGAACCAGAGAGCACAAAACCTGTTCTTACTGCGCACACACAGAGCTGGGGGTAGACTGGCGTTATGAGGCCACAGAAGTACTCAGTGAGACGTCACACCACCCCTATCAGATAGAGAGAGCATGTTTATATTGCCACACTGGTTGGGACCCTATCAGAATGTGTCACTGCACGGTCCAGCGCTCCACCTGCATGCCTTATACATACACAGACCACACTGAGCAGCTGATGTGTATAAGGGATGTCTGTCCAGAACAGGGGCATGGGCAATGACTCAATAGTATGACTGAAGGCCGACTGCCATCAGGTTCGCCTCTTAGACTGCTGGCAGCTGATTGGTTTGGGCGGGCGATACCGAATTTGAACAGCGTTTCCTCGTTGGGGGTTCTCTCACCTCAAACGATTTTGTAACGTTCAAGAATTTGGACAACACTACACACCCCCTCCACAACCTACTGGCCATACAGCAGAGTGTTTCTTCAGTTCCGCTGCAATAAAGACCATTACTGGAGGTCATTCCTGCCCATGGAAATTACCATTACCGATCTATAACAACTCCTCTCTGTGACGGAAGACAACTTTCCTCCTCTTAGGCAATACATAATGGACAATGCACATTTACATTTAATTTGCACACTAAAGGTATTTTTGTGTATTTGTACATTTATAGTATTAGTACATACATATTTTTGTCATGTGTAATTCGGTGTTACTCCTATCCTTATACCCATCTTGTGTCTGTATGTTTCTGTCATGGCCACGGCAACAAAAATTTCTCTTTGGGGACAAATGAAGTAATCTGAATCTGGATTTGTGATTCAGTGTGAAGTTACAGTTCCCTGTGCTGATCACAGGTCACTGCTAAGCTGAAAGGTTGGGAATTTCAGTCACAGCTCTGTGGTGCTGCATCGAGGGGAAAAAAAACAGCTTTGGTTAACAAGGGAAGCAGCTTCAGCTGCAGCTCTTTGGGTCACACTCACTCTCTGCAGTGTTTCGATCAGCTCATTTTGACAGCGGTGTCCTAAGATGGCGGAAATGAACATCATGCTCGCTCCTTCTCAGAGCTGGGCTCCTTTGCAGCTGGTGTCACGCCGTCTTGTGAGATCTATTGTTGGACAAACAGGTTTTCATCTCTGAGTTGCACGTCGTCAAAGCAAACTCCCCACAAACACCTCCGGCATCCGCGTGTCGGGGCAATTTTCCTAAACACCACCCCTGTCGCATCTGGCCCTCCATGAAAAGCCACGGCTGTGGGCCTGATACAAATATTTATTGATTGATAGATCTGCGTATAATTCCGCACTGTAAACTCAGACTTGGCGCCCTAGGAAATGATCCGTCGCATTCTAGAGCTGAAAGATCCTGCAGGTGCATTGAACATGTCTCATGGGAAACGGACGCAGCCTCGGATATCCAGGATGACAGTTGTGAAATACGACAGGCTCGAAGCGGCGTACCCCACGTGCCAAAATAAATAAGCCAAGCCTAAATGTTACAATGACAGTCGAAAAGGATGTTTCTACTGGTGACAGGTATGTGACGTTGGTATGGACTCAGCAGGTTAGGACTTGGGCCTGTGATCAGGAGGTTGTTGGTTCAAACCCCGGGGCCTGAGCAGGACCAGAGCCTTAAGTGCCATCTCTAGGGGTGCTGCATGCTGCCTGCATGTGTGCCTCATGGAGAGCAAGATGAGGTAAGAAAAAAGAGCATCTCTATTCTGTGATCAATAGCAATTAGACTGCACAATAACAGACCAAGTTATATCTGTTGTACCTTAATTCTACCCTTTTGCATGTCCATGCAATTTTATTTATTCGCTTGCCTTCTCTGTATTTTTGTCACGTGTACAATGTGGTATGTTTACTGTTTGTTTGCAATGTGCGACGTGCAATGTTGACCATATGAATTTCCCCTGGGGGGATATTAAAGTTTACCTTGACCTAGATGCTAAGCACAGTATATAAGGATACGTGACTTGGCAAGAATGAGTCACATCGCAAACCCCGGGTCAGGAAGCGGTGTGCTCACTCTCTTCTTGCCCAGGGCTCTGACAGCCTGGGGATATTAAAGACCCGCTGGGGGATGGTGATGACTCCAGCCCCAGGAAACCAGTGCCGTAATGGAGAGCTACCAAGGGCCATTACTGAGGGTCCTGCAAGAATGTCCCCAGATCCTCTTTCAGCACACGCTCATTAATGATTACCCCCCCCCCCCTTCTTCTGCTGCAAAGGCGGCCAAAACTAACACACTCTTAGTCAGCAAGAGAGTGAGTCTAACACGTCGCTGTTCCTCAGCTGACCAATGAATCATTCATTTGTTTATTATTAAGAATCACCGTGAGCAAAACTTCTTAATTTGTACATCCTGGTATCTTATGACCAAAAATGATGACAGATGACTACGTAACACTGGAAGCATTTTGTTCTAAAAGGGACAAAGACTTCAAAAATCGATACATGCGGTTATAGTAACTCCTGGAGCTTTGCTCATGGGGGTAAGCTGTGCAGGACACAGGTGGGCTACCGGATTCCAGGAGGAACTTTAATGGTCCTTGGTGTTAATGCACGACCCCTAAGGTCCGCCATCCTGCCTGTTCATCTTTCTGCATCGACTTCTCCAAAATGCGGCTTAGCAAAAGTGGTTGTGACATCTCCTCTGTTCCTCCTCTTCCCGTTTCTATTCCCTGTCATTCTCCTCTTTTTCACACCTCAGAGTTTCACTTCCTGCCCGTCGTCTTCTCTTCACCTCCCGTCCAACCTCCCCGTCGCCCCTCCCCCCCAGGCATTGCGAGACTGGAATGATTCATCACGTCTGCGGGTGGGCTGTGAATGGATATGCTCAGCTGAGGGAGACAGCGGTGGGAACCTCTGGGGGGGCAATGACAAGGGCCAGGAACCAGGGAAGGAGTCAATGCATGGTCCATGATAGGCCTATGTGTGGGAAAGTGGTGGGGGGGAGTGTGGAGGTGGATATATCTGGGCCAGGTGCATGTCAACGGCTACCTTCCCCGTGATTTATTCCGTGATTTTTTGAGGCTGCTGCTTTTAAGCTCATCCAGAGGATGGAGAGTGAGGTCATAGTCAACATTGCGAAAATAAAGTCTCTGTTAGATGTGCATGGCAGCCTAGATAGCCAAATAGCCTACACTAAGGTGAAATGAATTCTCCTTTGTTCCCCTGCACTTAATCCCACTAAAAACTGAATTGTTATTAACAATGAGACAACTTCAGAACCCATCAGATGAGCAAGCAGTTGCTCATCTAGTTAGACTTGGTCCCAGTTACATTATTAATCTCACTTTCTTATATTCTTCTACAGCAGAACATGGAGTAATTCTCCAGGGTGTAGATTATAGTATTTATAAGGCATAATATAATTCCGTAAAGAAAGATTATTTCAAAGCAAAAGAGAATCTTGAATACATTGCTTGTATGTTATGTGAATACTGAGCATAAGCATTAAATATTGATTCGAAACCATTAAATATTTGATAATGACACAAGGTTAATGTATTGTGAAATTAACAATGCTGCATGGATCCAGCCATCGTGCACCGCTTCTCAAGTAAAGGCTCGCAGAGATCAGAACTTCTGTCCCATATAGTGGTGAAACACCTGGAAATTTGAACTGTCAGCATTGGGGTGCGGTAGCAGTGCTCACCAGGAACA
>JAODLC010000040.1:9888778-9901907 GCA_026781145.1 Hippopotamyrus pictus | reverse complement strand
TTTTAAAGTTTGTAATCTAGTGGCTTGGGGGCCCCAAGCAGTTGCCTGCCCTGCCTGCTGACAAGATGCGCCTCTGTGTATGTACCTGTAGTAGTGTACTCAAAGAGAAAGCCAGAGGGCCTTTGGCGATTGGCTGAAGAGGATGAAAACGCTACGATTGGGCAAGTAAACAAGATCCCGTGAGAAGCACCAGGTTTCCTTCGCTGGTAATTACAGTGTCCCGAACACTGGGTGGCGTTAAACCAAGAATTAGACTACATTTCCAGGTTCGCAGAGGAAAACTTTTATGAGAAAAGGGAATAAACAAAAAATAAGAGGTCTGCATTATTTAACAAACACTTTTATCCAAAGGGATGAGATTTAGGGCCTTGATCAGGAATTCAAAGGTGAAAACACTTTGCCAGCTCTAAGATTTGACCACAGGCACAGTCCACCAGCCCACAGGGCCACACGCTGGCCCCAAGGTAAGTTAGTGTCTGAGTGTTAGTTGTTTATGGACACTACGGTAGAGAAAACATGAACAGGAAGCCCTGTGATACTCGGATGCAGAATCTCAACTCGTTTCACCGAACCACTCTTTGCACGTGACTGAGACACAGTGGTCAGCTCAGTCTCTTACACCCCTCCCCCCCCCCATCAGACAATACACCCATCGTCCCTGTCAAACATTATAGCAGGCAGAACCCACAGTAAACACAGAACCACCATAACTAAAAATAGGTTGCCAGAGGAGACCTTTGAGTCTGCATTGTGGAGTGGGGATTCTGTTATGTGTGCAGTCTGTTGCGCGTGGACGGTTCCCTGAAACGGCGAAACCCGCTGTCATTGGAGCTGTTCACTTTGTTGAGTGTGCGTGCGTGGAACGTGGGAAGAGCTTCACCAGGTGCTTCACCAGGTGCTTCACCAGTGCCATAATTACCCCCTTTCCGGTCCTCCGGTAAATTTCCGGTCATCGCTCAGACGTCATCACGCCCCATCGCGATTGTCTCCATTTTAATCATTTTAGTCTTGACTTTACCTTGCTTTGTCTCTCTCCCCCTTGAGATTTACAGAGGTTATTCTGAAAGGCTGGGGGAGGGGGCTGGAAGCAATACAATATCGTATACCCTCAGGAGACAGCCCCCCTTGTCCCCCCACCCACCCCCGAGCAACTCATGGGGCCAAAGTCTCAGCCTGCATACCTCTGATTACAGGCTGCTCTACTTAAGGGAATAATGAGAGGCCACGGATCATATTAAATATAATCGAACTACAAACAGACGTATATCCCCCGTCTCATAATATAATGGGGCCTTGACAGAACATCACTCACAGAGACTTAATACAGCAATAACAATGATCCTTGTTATCCTTCTAAGGTGAAAAGGCATATTGCGTAATAACAGACAGAACCTTAACCTACATCCAACTCAGTGCCTACCAAAATAAGACCGCCGAGATCCTCACAGTGCCGTGTTTGTTCTACCGAGCGTGTTCTGCTGGAATGGGACACATTAAAATAACAATAATGTCTAATTGAAGACAGCTCACATGACACACCTTTTACAGAGCAGGATTTTCTAGTATATCCTGCTCCTACCAGAGCAATCAACTGTCAGTCTTCAGGGCTAACACGCTGCACCAAGGACAGGAATAGAATCTAATCTGATGCCGTGCTACTCGTGTGCGAACTTCATATTTATTGTTCGTTTTCCTGCGACGTGTCAGAGTGAGTCACCATTACGCTGGAGAGCAGAGAGCTCCAAGTTTTGACAAAGCACCGAAAAAGAAGCTACTGGAAAAAGCAGGTGACCTATCTACCTTCTACAACAGGGTTATTCAACTCACGGTCCTCGAGGTCCGAGCACTGCTGGTTTTCCAGCCTTCCTTTCCCTATCAGTCAGGTGTGAAGCCTCTGACCAATCAGAATCAGTAATTATTAAACAACTACCTGGGAGAACTGAAAACACGGCCTGGATTTGGAATCGAGGTCTAGAGTTGAAGACCCCTGTTCTACAAAGTTCACATAACTCTACAAATAATAATTTCACCCGACCCTGTCCATGTGAGCATGCACTTTCACTTCAGAAGAGCCCACCGCCACTTCCCTGCGAGATCTGTCTGAAATGACCGCCGTCCAAAGCAAGAGGATTCACCCCACATAATGTCAAGCCTGAGGTTGCAAAACCAAGCAGCACTTCTGTGTTCTAAGCCATACACCAAGGTCTACAAGACAACGAGCAAGTCTGAGTTCATAACAGCAAACAGTCTGTGCTGAACTTTAGGCAATATAAAAAAGATAAAAAAAACTGAGAACAAATGCTACCCCATATTCAGAATGGGGTACAAAAGTATGTGCCGCCTAATATTTGTGTTATCTAACACTAAATGAGAAAGAGGAACAGAAAGTTGTGAAAAAACCATGTGTCTGAAGACAAATATAGTAATAATATGTGCACATAAGGTATTACTTAGTTGCTGGAAGAATGATCATTTCCTAAGTGACTTAATATTATTATCAGGGTGAATAATTAGTGGAGTATTTCAGACCAAAACATCTTGTGCAAGCAGACGGTCCAGCCTATCCTTGAACTTGAACCAACAATACTCTGTTCAATGCCCAGCCCATACTGCGAGCGACAACTATCTGGCTATGAGTTCCAGCCAATTTCAAGTCAATCCCAAGCAGCTGGAAACCTTCTTGAGTTGCACATGTATAAACAGTGGGATGGGAGATTGACAGGAGGGTATGCGAGAAAAGGTCAAGCACTCACGGTAAGAGGCAGAGAACAGATGACAAAGATGACAGTCATGGAGGCCAGTAGTACCAGGTGGTCCACCTCCTCCTCGCCTTCTCTGTACCAGTCCGTCATCTTCTTCTTGCGCCCCGTCGACACCACGGAGCCCCGGCGTGACATCTGGCTCCTGTGCATGCGGCAGAGGCTCAAGATGACCGAGCCGTTGCAGACGAAGACCCCGACGATCAGGAGAGCCATGAGGGAGGCGTAGGACAGCGAGAAGGCCAGGACGTAGCCCTCGTCCTCCCCGTTGGTGCCGGCCTCCATCTTGATGAAGCACCACGTGCCAGGGCAGAACTGTTTATATTGGCCGTAGCCGAGGAAGGGCAACGAGCAGAAGGCGAAGGTGAAGAGGTAGATGAGCGGCAGGACCACCTTGGCGAAGCTCCGGCGGACGCGCTTCGAGTAGAAGTAGGGGTGGCTGATGGCCAGGCAGCGCTCAACAGCCATGGCACACAGGATGAGCATGGAGGCCAGGATGAAGAAGGTCATGGCAAAGGCGAAGAAGCGACAGAGCCCGTGGTTGCCCGTCAGGCCGAGAAGGGAGGCCCGCTGCTTGTAGCAAGCGAACACCACCGGGCTGAGGAAGCACGTCCCCAGCAGGTCGGTGACGGCCAGCCCCGTCACCAGGATGCAGAAGACCGAGGTCTTGGCCCGGTGTTTGTGCTGGTGCCAGCACAGGATTCCCAGGGCCAGCAGGTTGCCCACTACGCCTGCCACGAACATCAGCGTGCTCACCACCGGGTTCCCCTCTGGGTTGATCGCCGTAGTGTTCTCACACGTCTTGTTCTCCAGCATGTTGCGAGGGGGAGGGGAAGGGACTGGGGAATGGCCAAGAGACTGATCAATCACATTTAATGGAGCGGTCCTGCGGAGAGACAGTAACCCAAAAAGTACATGAACATCTGTAGTGAAAGTAACTTTGAAGGCAAGTAATAAGAATTTTCACATTAAAATGCTACCATGGCGTAAAATGTAGCCATTTAGAAGATGAACATCGTTACTGTGACCTACCTCACACGGTCCACACCTGAAGATGTCTGAAGTTTTTTCTAATACGAAAGCTGAAAAATATACATAGATAAATGAATCATACACGTGGTATACTTGTTAAACTAACATGGAATAACATGGAAAATACTTCCTTGTCCACCACTCATCGTAAATTTAAAAAAAAATAAAAATACACACCAACCTTGGGTCAATTTCCGACGATCAGAAACGATAAGTATGGACTTATTCCAAGCACGCTTCTGACTTTCATGCGGTCCTCCAGTTTCTGGCAATTAATGTCGACGCACATGACAGCATAAAATAACTCCTATCTTTTACGTGGCTTTTGATCTCTTCGTGTTTCCACTGTTCGTCGTAACTTGAAATGGCCGGTCAGCGAGTCCGGTCCGCCAGGTCTCACGCCGCCACCTCCTCCACCGTCCGCGGCTTGACGCGCTCCCGGAAAAATAAGCGCAGCAGCTTTTAAATGAAGTGCCGAGCGCTGGGGGCGGGCGCTGCGCTTCATAAGACCGGCGTGTGAAGAGAGGGCGGCTATTTCGACGGCTGCTCATTGTTCAGCTTGCTTTCTGATTTTTTTTTCCAAGGGTGGAAATTTGGACAAAACAATTATATATAAACATGCGATCTTGCATAACTTGCTTATAGCGTGCATCTATTTCATGTTGTAACAAAAGGAACCTACACTATAGAGAATTAGCTGTTTCATTGTTACTCTTCTCAGTGCGCGATAGATGACCGACATGCTGAAAATATGGTAAGCAGGGAAGTAATAAAATCACACGATTATTAACAAAATCAATTAATATGTACTGTACAAATTATAAAAGCATTTTGACCTATATAGGCTTATTTTTCAGTGGAGTAACAACTTACTGGGTAAATTTAAGATTTGTTAAGTCAATATAATTATTACAAAGTCAATTCGCCAGTACTTTCACTAAATCTTGAAGACATTCATTTTCAGTCACAAGACGCGACGACGTATTTCGTGGGAAACAGGGATTTCGCCATCATGTATTGAACTGCAGTTATTTGTATGGCACTTAAGTTAATTGACTGTAAAGGGGACGTGCGCTCTTGCAGAAAACCAAGTTTCTGAAGTGGTTCAAGTAAACAATTTCTGCAAAGAAAAGCTTGACCTTGCATTTATTTGGTGTTATCAACGGAAAACATGTTTCAAAGTGGCAAAGCCGTAAGAAAGAATACTCACGTGGTAAAACGTCGTGTTTATATTATGTTTGTGTCTGAGAATTCTCATTCCGTTTTTTCCCTACTCATTTGAGCTTTGACCAGCGAGAAAGATGTACGACTCAGACATGATACATCATATACCTGAAGCTGACAAATTATATTTTGACTTTGAATATACGATATTAAGTGATGAGCCATCGCGTCTTAATTCTATTTTACACTTCATTTTTTCGTGAAAACGATTAAACTCGTTGAGAAAGTTGATACTTTTCATTGATTCTGTTTTCAGAACTCTTTATGATGATTCGATTTGTTTGTAATGTTATTCAATTGTATTTTATATATATATAAAAAACAAATAGAGGCTAATTGAATTACACTCACTGTTCGGGAATTCACAAATAACCACAGCAAAACGGCTCCCTTCTTAGTTAAAGGACTGTTTGTGCTCCTGGGGTTATAAATGTTTGTATGACAATAGAAAATAAGTGCAGAACGCTGTAAAGGCGCGAGAAGACATTCTTTTCCAAAGCACGAGGCCAGTACCTAGATACATGGGCGGGTCCTGGCAAGGGCAAGATGGCCAGTTGCTCAGAGCGGCATCGTTCAAGGGGGTGGCTCGGATTTAGCCCAGGGCACCGAGTACGGCAGAAACGCCACAAGCATACACCTTTCAAGCAGCAAGGTAGGCGTATATTCAGCTAGGCTAACCTTCCAGTGAGTAACCAGTAACAAATGCAAGGTGGCATTGCAGCAGAGGTGATTCTGTGGACACCGGGGGCCCTCCAACTCACTCTCTCCCGACATGGTAACACTTATTTCCATTACTTTAGTGTAAAAAACTATATTAATAACACATACATAGTAAATGTAATAAACAGAATTACTTTATTTCCACTTTACTGTGGAAAAACAGAATACACAAATAAAGCAGATGTGTCCTCGCATTGTCCCATGTAATCAGCCCAGCTCAGGGGCCTCAGGCAATTGCCTGCCTTGCTTGTCCTGTGCTTTCGCCTTTGGGAATTGCAGTAAGAACTATACAATAAATTACAAAACATTGCACTAACCTAACAAGAGAGCTATTTAAATCAAAGACAAAGACGAATGCAAAAAACATGAACATCCAGTGCAGACAAGTGATCAGCTAAAGTATTTATTTAAAATGTTAATTGCTGCAGGCCAACATGGTAATGCGATACATATACAGTATAGGCTTTTTCTGCTGCTGGGTAAAGGAGGCAACATCGGACCGTTTACATGGGGATCATTTGTCCCAGAAACTTTTACAGTTACATGTAGACATATTTGTATTATTTTTTTTTGTCACCAGTATTGGTTAAAGGATAAAAAAAAAACGCAGGGTGAAAATTAACAGTTTAAACAAGTGCGAAAAATGCTTGCAGCCGAGTTACCGCGTGCAAGGAAGAGAAAGTCTGTGGGTGTGGCGTGTGATAAGAATCCTAAATTCATTTAATGACAATGATATCAAGTTATCAACCGTCGCACCTTATTTAGCCTTTTTGATCCCTACTGGAGTGGTCAAAATGCCGCAGTTGAGTCTCCCACAACTTGTTTACTGACGCTACATCGAGATTATAAATCAAAATATAGATCCAAAGATTATAACAGTTTTAGTGGCCAAGCAAAGTGACACTTACAAGAAATTTGACTTGACGTTTACAAACATGACAGAAAACATTTATATTTAAAAAAAGTAGCCATTAAAGAAAATACAGGTGGTGGTGCGGCGAGCGGGCAGGCGGGGGTGGGTGGGTGGGTAATAGCATGTTTACAAGATTCACAAGTTCATCACCAACCGGAAAAAGTACCGGGAACAGCACGACAGGGTTATTTATTTGTATGTTTAGTCTGAATGAAATGTTGTGCGAAAAGTATTTTAACATGAGCAGATCTACTGTAAATAACCGCTAAAGGACCGTTTAAACACACAAGCAGAAAACCGGTTTTTAAATCAAACATTTCAATATATAAATTTTTGTTATTAACAATTGCACATAATTTTGTTATAGCATTGTAATTTATCAGGTGCGCACACATATGAAGGATATTATGACGCATTTTGACCGTAAATTGCGCAAATTTCAGACGTGGCTGTAAGGTAGTGATTATCCAGTTTTGCATTGCAGTATTTTAATGCTCCAACATAGCAGAACGGTTTGGCTAGATGTGCTACACAAAAAAAAATCTTTTTTTTCCTGATTTGACGGCAGGATTGTTAGATTATTTTACGTTTTTGCTCTCCTAATTAGTAGTGCATTTCTAATTCCCACTGACTGGCCTGGCGCTACAGATTAGCGCATGTGCTACAACTGCGCATGTGCGGGAATGTAACCTATTCTAAAAAGTGTGGGAAATTACAGGCGATTTTTATGCCAGTCTGACACTAAATTGCGTTTTCTTTTTCCAACCTAACGGCACCACGCCAGACAAATTACTTTTATGAGGTTAGCTTTCTTTTGAGCAAGTTACTTAACGTAAACTCGATCAATAAGATATCGACGTGTAGGCCTTTTATTGAATAAATAATGTATGTCTGAGTTGTGCGACGCCGTGAAGCATATAGCTAATACTGGGCTTGTTCTATTCACCCTATCGAACTCACTATAATGGTACAAAAAGAGGAATCAAGTGAGCAGCAAGAACATGCATGGGTTAGATGCTCACTAATCGAGGAGGAGCCTGAAGACGCAGACGGAAGTCAGAATATTTTTGGGGAAATGCGGTCTGTCTGTTTTGTCCCCGGGAACTGACATCGACTTGGCAGCAGCAATAACAACAGCAAACAATCACAACAATACTAGTACCACTACTAATAATAATAACGATAACAATAATGATAGCAAGAACAAAAACAACAATCATAATATTAATAACAATCGTGCTAATAATAATAATAGAAAAATACGGCAAGCATTTTAAATAAATAATAACTCTAAGATAAATAATAATTAATGGATGTAATAATCACGTTAACCCTAATACCCAAATCTAAAACACCAGACCGTCCATGTTGGTCATTCCAAAACATTAAATCATTTAACTGCTGGAACTTGAGCACAGCGGCTGTGTGATTTATTACCTTGGGAGATTAGAAATGTGTAAGTCCTGTGAGAAACAACAGAAACAGAACACAGCAATAAATCAAATATGTATTTAATGTTAATCAAGACCGTCGGAATACGCAGGATTCCCAAGCGGAAAGCGGCCGGAAATTTCATCGGAATCGGAACGTGAGTAATAGCCAGGCTGCTTTCGGGGGGGGGGGGTAATCAGGCACTCACACTCGCGGAAATCACAGCTACGCTTGATAATTCTATTTGAAAAATAAGAGAGTAATTCTGCGTGCTTTACAAATCGACATCAGGTCTTTCCAAATCAAATCAGGCCACCCTGTTTCCCACAGCACTTTGATAGTGCCGGTGAGAGAGACACTTGTGTGCAAGGAGCAACAAATATTGCAATTGTAAGTGTGCAAACAATAATATAAATATACAACATAGTAACAATTAATATAGTCCACCTTTACAGGCAGTTAAATACGATGGGCAGTAATGAGCAATATGCAGTGAACGGGTGTATTGACTAGGGTTCTGCATTCTGAGGGTAGTCCTGTGCATTTAAAGTGTTAAAAAACAAAAAATGGCTCGGTGAGTAAAGAATGCAGACATTCAAGGGAGTGTTCATATTTATCTTGTTAAAAAATAGCAGTAAAAACTATGATAGGAGTAGCTGACATGAACATAGAACAGGGAGTTTAGAATTTATGAAGCCTTCTGTTGCAGTAAAAGACCGTGGAGGTATGATACATTGCTGAAGTATTTGGGAAAATACTGCTGGAGTGATATTTAATTTTAGAAGAATAAATTGTGGGCGGGCGTTTGTAGAAATTACATTTATAAGGATGCATTCAGGTGACAGCTATCACGACCTGTCTGGTCTGGCCCCCCCCCCTGCTGGCCATATAGGAGTATAGCCCAGACAGGTCGTGACACCAGCTCAAATATGCAAAAATAGTTTTTCTTTCATCATGGGATTTGAACTAATCTACACCATTTCCATTAAAAAGTTTTTTTTAATAAGTGACTCATTCTAGTACATTTATAATACTTCAACACTGGGACAAATGAGTAATAGCATTTAATCTACAGTTAGGCCTATACAAATACATTTACATAAAGACGGGGAAATTGTAGCACTATTCTGTTATACAAAAAGTCAACAAAATATGCAGTGTAGGGTGACTTTTAGCAGCTTAACTGCAGACCACCAAAGGCTTCTTCCATAGTAATTTGAAACGTCTTTATTGAGCGACCAGAATAGCATACGCAGTCGATTGAAGTCGATCACCTTCATGTTTCTGATCTTCATTAGGGTACAAGTCACCACCTTGGAGTGAAGCAGATGCAATAAGAAGCTTTTCTTATGCACAAATGCAGTCTTTATAGCAGATTATTAGGGGGGCAAAGTTTGGTGCTGGGAACTGTAAGCCCTTGCTGAAATCCTATCCTGTCCTACCCGTTAGTGTTTTCTTGGAAAAAAAAACACATAAAGAAAAACTCTTATTAATCATCTGCAGATTTTAGTCTAATCTTGAGAAATTGTAGTTCTCCAGAGACTCTCATAACTGAGTCACCAAACATTAAAAAAATACTGAACCTCAAAATGAAAAATTGCGAAAAGCATATTTTAAACAAAGTTGCATGTTTATCTTTTAAATAGTCCTAAATTAAACTTAGCGAGGATTCAGTGCTGGTGTCAGAGTTAATTTGTAGAAAGACAATTTAAAGGACTGATAATTTAACTTGCCATTTGTTTCATAACCAATTCATCATCCATAACCCATTATACTGTAGAAGGTCACAGGGATGCTGGTGCATTGCAGGGCACAGACCCACACAATATTGTTTACGCAGCCTGACTACGCTGCACCTCGCTGGGATGTTAACGCACCTGTGGCTGGTAATCTTTTCTTTTTTTTAAGTTCTTCTTCTTCGTTCCTTCAAATTTATTTTTATTCATATTATCTTGGCTGGACCCAGAGGCGTAGGCACAGGACAGACAAGGCAGGGAATTGCTTGGGACCCCTGAGCTGGGCTGATTACACAGTACATTGCAACGACAAACCTGCTTTATTTGTGTATTCTGTTTTCACAGTAAAGTGAAAATGAAGGAATTGTGTTTATTAAAATCTCTTTGTCGATATTATTTATTTAGACTTCACGCTAAAATAATGCTTGTAAATTTTACCATGTTGGGGGAGGATGTATTGGAGGGCCCCATGGAGGTCTTCGCCGAGGGCCCCCAGTGTCCTTAGTAATGTCTCTAACTGAACCCCTTCCATCTTTGATTTGGTTACAGATTTTGGGATTTCAATTTGGATTTAGTTTTCTTAGTGTTGCATTAGTCTATTAGTCTATAGGTAGAGGTAGCTGGGGAGAGGGAGGTCTGGGTATCCCTCCTGAAGCTGCTACCCCCGCGACCCGAACCCCGGACAAGCGGAAGATAATGGATGGATGGATGGATGGATGCGTGCAGGCGAAGGAAGGATTATACGATATACCGCCTGTAGCCTATTTTGGAATAAACCTTTTCTCTTTCCGCAATTGGATTTTCATTAGCATAATTTTTTTTTTTTTTGCAGTCACACGTAACCTTTGTATTAGGAGAGTAACAGTACACGTATTCGTACCGAAAATTTTCTGGTAGGAATTTACCGTCATTTTTGTGTACTGTTACACCCCTACTTTGCATATTACTTTGTTGATCAATACTTTGCAGTGTGTTTAGTATTGTGCTTTGTCGTAAAATTAGAGTAGCGGGAGGATTTGCTAGTGCTCACTGTAAAACGCGAAAACGCATATTACCCCGCAACCCTGCATAGGACAAGCGATTACAGAACATGGATGGATGGATGGAAGGATGGACGGAAGGATGGATGGAAAGAAAACGCATATTTACTTTCGTTGTGTCTTGGTCTTTTTTAAAAAAAAAAAAACACTTTGTCGTATTTCTCATGTAAATCAAAACTTTCTTGTCAATCAATCAATCAATCAATCAATCAATCAATCGATTAGCTATGTTTCATAGTTTAGGCATAAACACGGATGGTCGATTGCCATGGTAACATTACAGTAGATTACCTAAATCCAGCCATGGTACGCCACCATCTCCTGCCAAATCACACCTGTCTCTCTTGCTTTCTAACTCATTTCCCCAAAACAAATTTTAAGTGTGGTACAAAATAGAATTTGGTAAACTGAATCTCTGTAAGGAGACAGATCACAGTGCTTCACCACCGTGACATATATACTATGTTCTTGCCATATTAGATAAATGGATTTGGATTTGAAAAAGAGCGATATCTGAGTATAAAACTCAGGAAACATATTTTCAGAGCCAAATACTGGACTGGTCATAAATATAAAGGATGCAGACAAATATAAATATTATTTATAAGTTGAAAATGTTTTAAATGTTTCCTGAAGCATGATGTGGTGTTGCAATGGTTAGTGCTGTTGCCTCATCTCAGAAATTGCATGCATGCATATTTCCTGAAGTGAAAGATCCACTTATTTTTCCTGTGAATTTCAGTAACAATATGTTCATCTTCCAGCAATGTATGTTACAAAGTATGTGGCTCTCAATGTAGGGTCCATTAAACAGAAGAGGCTTCTTCCCTTGCACGCTTTGTATGCTATGTATGTATATTTTAGTTTTGTTTAGATTCTGTGATATGTCTACTGGAATGTGATGAAATGTGTTGTTGATTTGAGCATTTTTCAATCTTAAGTATGGGATACCTCCCCAGGATGGGGGTTGGGGGGTGTCCCCCAAGATTAAATTTGCCGCTGAACAAATAACTCATTCAGAGCTGTAGTAAAATAGACTGAAATTGACTGAGAAGGTAAATGTACTGTAAAACTAAGCAACTGATAAAGAATGTAGAATTTGGTGAAATAATTGCCATGCATTTAATAATTAGTGAACCCTTTGCAATACAGTTGTCTCAGTTGCTTACACAATGTTTCTGCATATTGGCACACATTTCTCAATACTCTAAACACTGTTGTCTTTTTTCTAAGCCAGTGGAACAAGACTCTAAATACATATGGTACAGTTTACGCACCTTAAAAATGCCTAAAACACACTGTGCAAAACACATGACACAGTGCTCAACCTCTGTGACAAATGTTCTTAATAAACTCTCTTATAATCTTCTGCTAATGTTGAGTGAAAATCCTAACAGTTGAAATAACACAGAGCTCCACAGGACAAACCCTACAGAGCATTTCTTAGAACTCTTCTGCCAGTACTTTTCAATTTGGAATGTGACATTTTCAGCAGAGGCATGAAACTGAGATATATATAAAACTTCACAAGAAGGTTGCATCAAACCATTGACCTCCAGCCCTATGATGCTCATAGCCAAAACTAACTGCATTGTACTGTAACCACTAGGTTACCACAATTAGTGCATTCTACACTCTGCACAAAATCTTTATAGTTTTTTCCGAATGCTTAAACTCTCACAGCTTAACTTAAAGTTTTTCTGAATTGCTGAAACACATTTCCTAAAATCTCCTCTCCTTTTCTCAAAACACTTAGTACAAACCCTAAAATTCACACTACACTCACAAAACATTTGACTCGTCTTGCAAAATCAAACATTCTTCTCAAAACTATATTATCTTTCCTCAAAAGTAAACACTGCTTTCAGGTCATGCGTCAAGCCAGTCAGTACATAGACACTACTGAGCAGTCATTATACACTATAGCAAAAAAACTGAAAACGCTAGCAGTCAAAACTGTTGCTGGCACGTAGTGAAATATTTACTGAGGTTGTGGTCATTTGCAATTTGCATGCTGAGCCATTTTGGAAACCAAAAGACCATAATAAAAAAAAAAATTGTTGTGTACCAAAAATTGTATATAATTTGTATACAATTATACTAAACTGATATGTAAAGTATTCAGCACTCCAAAAAGTTACTGTAAAGGACAAAGTAAAAAATCCAAATGAGAGGGCTATTCAGTGGTGGAGGAGGTACTAAAGCTTAGTACTTAAGTAAAAGTACAAATATCCTGCAAAATATGTACTCAAGTAAAAGTAGAAGTGCTACATC
>JAODLC010000040.1:9832439-9853437 GCA_026781145.1 Hippopotamyrus pictus | reverse complement strand
AACGCCCCCAACGCCCCCCCCCCCCCCCCCCCCGCCGAAATATCCTACAACCCGCGCTTCAATCGCTTAAAAGCAGAGAAGGTGCTGCTCTGGAGTACAAAGCATCCCACAGAGGCGCTGCTGTAATTACTGGGCAGGAGTGAGGTGATGGGGATTGTGGGTAATATCCCACGTTCACCTGATTCCTCCTTGACAGCTTTAGTGTAATCGTATTTCCCCCAGCCTTTTAAAAATGGCTTCTGTGCTAAAAGGCCACACTCTGCCAGAGGGTGTCTCTCTCCTCTTCTGCCCCCATTATTCTCTTGCTTTACTGTCAGCCTCTCTGCGTCGCTTTCAGTTTATCTGCCGATTTCAGATAAATTGCCTCCACTCCTGTTTCATAACACATCCCTCCATCTTTGTTGTTCCCCCTCCCATCCCTTTTTTGGTGTCCTCTCCCATGTCCTCCTCTTTCCTCCCCCGCCCCCGCAGTCCTGGACCTGATCTACTGGAAGGACATGGAGCACACAGGCCTGCTCTTCACCGGGCTGGTGGTGGGCCTGCTCTCCCTCTTCCAGCTCAGCATCATCACCGTGGTCTCCACCCTGTGCCTGGTCACCATGTGCTTCACCATCTCCGTCCGCGTCTACTACCACGTGCTGCACGCACTGCAGTGGGGGGACGGCGTGCACCCCTTCCAGTGAGTGGGCTGCCTTTTTGGGACACCTAATTCTGGGGCGGGCAAGCCACATGTGGGACACCCCCCAGTCACGTGGGGGGAGGTCTCTGATATGCCTCATAATGCTGCCCCTTCTGATGTTTTTATGATATTTTGGAAAGTCTGCAGCTTGATACTTGAACTTTGTTACTAAAAGTGTGTATAAGTATGTATGTTTAACTACTGGCATCCCATCAGTCCTGTGTTTCCTGCAATAGTGGATGGATGGATGGATGGATGGATAGATGGATGGATGGATGGATGGATGGATGGGTGATTAGATATTACTCAGCCAAGAATATTTTTCCTTATGGACCCTACATAGGGATGACTTGCATTTAATTGCTAATACCCACCACCATTTACAAACCTTTGGTTACTACCAAAAAAATATTGGATGGTATTAACTTAGCAAATGGATTTTTGAAAGGTCTGAAAAGCAGGCCTACCTGTAACTTTCAGCCCCTTTGGTCCAGCTGCTTAGGTGAATTTTATCTAATGTTGGATAATTACCCTCCTTAGGCTGAAAGCTAAAGGTTCATGTTGTGTCAGTATAGTGGTAGGCATGGCGGTGTTCGGAATGGAACACGGACCCGCAGCACGCAATCTGTGCTCTCCGCTGTTCCTCCCGGACCGTCTCTCTCTCTTCAGGTGGTATCTCGACTATGACATCAGCCTGACTGGGGAAAAGGCCGATCATTACATGCGGCGCTCCATCGTCCTGACGTTCTCCACGTTCGCGGAGATAAAGAGGCTCTTCCTCGTCGCCGACCTGGTCAACTCTTTGAAGGTATGTTGCTGATATTTATACGCCAAAAGTCCGGTGTGTGGAAATTTGGCGAGAGTCACACAAGGCCTGGTGTGATGTAGATACCCAAAACACCCAAAAAACTTTTGTGCTTCTCGTTGAGTAGCTGCCCGTCTCTGTCCCTCGATCTGCCCGCGTTTTGGGCACACGGTGCTTCGATGCGCAGCCCCGCCCCTCAGCCCAGCCTAGCCCCTCCCCCTTTCCGGGCTTGCCCATCATCAGGGGGTAGCTCATTAACTCATTGGCTGAGCACACAGGATGGCTCATGGCTGCGCTAACCGGCATAGCGCATTAGCGAGAAGTGGCCCGGACATGGAGATGTCACACTGATTGCAGCCCAGCTGAAAATGACGGCTTTTGTAAGGGTAATTGTAGTAATTGCACACGCTTGTCGGGAAGGAGGCCAGGTTTGACGAAAGCTGGACTGTCAATGTCAAGAGATTACAAAGTGCAAAGTGAAATTTGTGTCCTTTCATCCTCTCTCCATCAGTGTTTCTCTGCTATTTCTCTCACATCCTTTCTTTAATCCTCCTTCTTCTTATGCCGCTTTTTCCTTTTTCTCTCAGTACTAATTTAGAGTGGAAAGTGTGTCCAAGCAGAAAAAGTACTTACATTTTTTTCAGGTTTTATTTGTTTCCATGAATTGCTGGCTAAACGTGTGATAATCATCCCCACTAAGCGGGTTTAGCGGGGATTGTGTCTGGCTTAGCAGGATAGAGATTTGAACTTCCGTATAGAAGGCCATTGGTTCGCGTCCTTGAGCAGAGTAATCGGGTCACTCCTGGGCCCCTGACAAGGACCCTGCATCTGCTGCCTCATTCAGTAGCATTGATGTGCCATTTGAATGATGTAACATGCTAACATACGTGCCTCTGTAGTGCTCTTATTGCCTGGCAATTTGATCCAGCCATTTGATATCAGCTATGATGCTGAACTCTGAACTGACAGTTATGTGACATGAGACACATGAGACCTTTAAGGGAGTGAGAGGGAGTTTAGTAGAAAGGCAGGTGGACTGTGACACAACAGAGGAAACCTGAGCGGTCGCAGAATAAACCTCTGTAAGACTTGCTGTGCTATTTTTTTTATCAGACTGTCAAGGAGGAGATACAGGACTGTGCAAAAGTTGTAGTCACTCAAAGCGAGTTGTGTCTAAATGATCTTCGCGTTAGTGTGACACTACACCTGTCAGAGTGTGTCAGGTTAGCCGTTTCAGAACCTCTCCTCAAGCCAGTATTTACAGCAACTGTCCAAAACGCCCATGAAATTGACTCAACCACTAGCACGCCATCAATACTGCATCAAATTATCCTAATTAATTACGTTAATTAATTAAGTGAGCTGGTGGTAAAATTTAACCAACACTTGGAAAGGCCCAATTAGAGGTTTGGGAACTGAAGCGGCGGTTCATCTAGCCATCCGACAAGATATCAGTGACTTTTAGAGAAAAGACGAAATTCTTGTTATTTTTTTGTTATTGTTCATTTACATGTATTCTAATGTTGTGTTTTTTTTCTGAGTAAATATTTATTTGCTACACAGACAAATAGCTAAACATTTAACTTCTGTCCATAGGGCCTGCCCTGTTATTAATTTTCCTCTAAATTGCCAATTGATTTACACCTGGAACAAACTGCTTTCTATCTAAGTAAACTGTCCAGTTACAGGTAGCTAAATATTTGATACGTTGTGCGATAAGCACTGCAGTAGTGTGATG
Source organism: Hippopotamyrus pictus (assembly GCA_026781145.1). Lineage (NCBI taxonomy): Eukaryota > Metazoa > Chordata > Actinopteri > Osteoglossiformes > Mormyridae > Hippopotamyrus > Hippopotamyrus pictus. The sequence goes on along the minus strand of JAODLC010000040.1, from coordinate 9,850,215 downwards.
CATTTCGTGTTTTTGCTTTTATTAGTTCCTGGTGCTGGCATATCTGCTTACGTATGTGGGAGCCGTCGTCAACGGACTAACCATCATGATCATCGGTAAGTCCCGTCTGATGGGTGTGTCCCATGGCAACCGTTGCTATGATCTCTCTTCTTGTCTTTCCTCGCATGTCACTCTCACTCCACTCCCGATAAAAACACACACACTCACTCTGCTTATTCCCTCACTATACTCACTCTGCTTATTCCCTCACTATACTCACTCTGCTTATTCCCTCACTATACTCACTCTCACCGCTTCTCTATTAGGCTATTTTTATTTACCTTAAGCTTTAAACTTATTTTTCTACTTTTTATTTTTTTCTACTAATACTACACTCATACTCTTCTCCTACTACATTGTCCTGAGTCCTTTTACATGCCACCATGTTATTTTTACAAACTTAACAGCCTGTTCAATTGTTTTCCCAAATTCGTCTCACTTGAACCACCTACAAATTCACAGTGCGAGCAAAGTGCTTGTAAAAAACAGTGGGGAAATCAGGACAGTGGGTATTTTCCAATCTGTGTTCCCTGAAGTATAAACAGGCAAACTGTGCATCACCTCCCACATCTTTTGTCCGTCTGTTGCCACCTCAGGTGTCATCTCTGTGTTCTCAATCCCGCTGTTCTACAGACAACGCAAGGTATGACCCCCCCTAGGCTCAAGCGCAAGCATGTGCTTATGATTTATTAATGACTATTGATGGGCGGAACAAATGTCAGAGTGTGACATATTTGCTGCATATCTTTTCTTATTGCATATTTTGTTTCACAGTAGGTCTGCGCTGTTATGTATGTTTTCATGACTTTGCTTTGGTCAGGAGTTACAAATCCACCTTTTGTCCTTATTGCGGTTGATATTCAGGCATAAAAAATATATTTTAAGACTAACTGTTTACCAAATCTAAAATAAACCTCACAGTCAGTTCCTGGACTGCTGTTAAGTCAATACTTGGGAGGCATTGACTGAACTAAACCACACACTCCAAATGGAAAGAGGATGAAGACGTTTAGCCCACTATTGTCCAGCCCACTCCACAGGAACCCCCAGACAGTCCATATTTTTGTTACCAGCCAGCTCCCAACACGCCCATATTAGGCTTTCTGAGTTTTTGATTGGCTGGAGGCTCAGAGGGAGCAAAAATGTGGTCTGTCTGGAAGACTGGGTTGGGAAACACTGGATAACCTTTGGAGATAGGTTGGGGGTTTGGGCTTCAAAAGCCCAGCTCTATTATCAGATTATTCAGAATCTTTTTTGTCACATGACAAAGACCAGGAGAAATTTTTGTTGGCACAGGCTGTTACTGGCAAAATACCACTCTGAAAACAAGCAAACAAATTTATTATTGTATAGCACGTTATCATAACATTACATTGTCTCAAAGCACTTTACAGCATCCCAGCCCAAAGCCCCCAGTGAGTAAGCCAGAGGCAACAATGGCAAGGAAAAACTACCTAGAAGGAAGAAACTTTGGGAGGGACTAGACTCAGAGGAGGCGCCCATCCTCCAGGGGCCGACAGGGAGAGTCAAGTCAGAGAGACAGACAGTGTGACTTGGCACTTAGCCAAGTCATAAGATTTGAGACACAACCGGGGAGCAGAGAGGTGATGACAAGTCAGTGCCAACTCTCCTAACGATCGCCAGGCAAAACATTACTGAGAGATGGCACATGTGAATTGGCAATAGCCTTACCTAAAACACAGGCATGGGCGGGTCCTGGCATGGACGAGATGGGCAGTTGCCCGGGGCAGCATCGTTGAAGGGGCGCCCGCACAACTGCACACCCGAGTGGCTCACGCCTCATGGCCTGTGGGTTTGACCCCCATCCTGGTTCTCTGGCTTTGGCATCAGCATATTCTCCCTGTGATCATGTCTCTGTTTTCCTCCCTCCTGTGACAAACTGGCTTTCTGTCCAGCCCATTTACTGAGATGGACCTTTTTGGAATTTAATATTAAGTTCTGGATTGGATTTAAATTTCACAATTGCACTGCATTGATGTTTGTGACTCACACAATCTTCTCTTTATAATAACAGGCACAGATTGACAATTTTCTGGCAGCGGTCAAGGCGCATATAGATAATGTCAAAGATATGTGAGTATAATACCAGTATGTGGGACAATATTCAAACAAGCCTGATAATAAGAGTCTGAAAAATGACTTTTGTCGATATTTACAGTTACTTTCATGCAAGGAGACTGGAATATAAAGAGCATTCCGGTAACAGTTAACTTAAAGCAGTCATATAACTGCATTATAGATGCCTTCATAATGCATTATAACACATTCATAAAGTATTATAAACACGGCGATAACTATTTATGAAAAGGTATAATACATTATAGGCATGTTTATTATGTATTATGAATGCTCTCATCTATAAATCACTATAAATACCTTCATAATACATAATAATCATGGCTATATTATACCCTTTTATAACTATTTATAGCCGTGCTTATAATAATTTATGAATGCATTACAATGCATTATGAGGGTATGGATAATGCAGTTATATGACTGCTCTAAGTAAAGTGTTACCATAATTCCTTTATTAAAAGTATGTTACTGTACGTGAAAAATATGTAGCAGATTTAAAAAAAAAAAATACTCATTTGACTTATGCCTTTTATAAAGCCAGTTGCTCCAAGCAATTTGCTCCCTAAGTTTCTGAATTTCACAGAAAAGTTAAATAATATGACTAAAGCTGTATTTCCATTTTCTATATTCTCCTCCGACAGTTTTCACAGGTTGTGTCAAGGTGGGAGTCCCAGGATGGACCATGACCCCACCCCCGGTGGAGCCAAGCCCAAAATAAAATAGGGGGGCAGGGTGAAGCCACAGGCTGTCACTCAGATGTCTTAACCAGCAGCCTGTGTCCGCATGGCTTGGGGGAGGAGTACATGTGGGAGGGAGGGGGGAAAGGATGAGCCTCATAGAAATAGATGGTTGGGGGGGGGGGGGGTGTCGTTATCTTTGGTCCTGGAGTTTCTGGTGGGATCCAGTGGGAGTAAGAAGTTTCACTGGACCAGTGAGACAAAGAAACACTGCTGCTCTATGAAAAAGGCAGCTCCAGTCCTTGGCGGAAGGTCAGAACACAGGCAGGCCTGCAAGGGACCTTCATCCAATCAGAGAAGCCACAACATTATGACATCATTTGACGGCTAGCCGGGAAACTCCCTGAGCCGACGCAAGACTGGAGTCGACTCCTGGCCGGGAAGAGGGACCGATAACCAGGCGAACCATCAGGCTCCCGAGCACAGAGGTGACGGATTCCAGGGTGACGCTTGGTGCGTTGGCCTGATGTCAAGTGGGAACCTGCAGCTCTCTTAGTCTGTCACCCAAGAGTGCAATTAAAATACATAACAGTCTCCTTTTACTACGTTTCCACTTCCTTTTCCTGAAGACAGTCAGGCGTGTGAGGATCTTGGAGTGACTCACACTCCCAGTTCGGCTGACTTGAGTTCGGGGGGATTCATAGCCTTGTTTCCGGGGGGCTGGAAAACAGACTCAGCTCATCAACATGAACACAGGCTTTAACTGAATTATGGAGGAAATCAGTGTGAATGGAAAACAGACAGCAGGGCACACAACCAGGCATTACACAGTTAGATCAGCTTATATCATGTACTTGGTTGGATTCCCTTCCTTACGTGGCCTATTGGCCATAGCAGTTATACTTCTGATTCCAATTGTATGGGTTCATCACACAACATGTGGGAAAAATCAGTCATGGCAACACCCCTTATTCTTCTTCTTGGTGTTTTTTTTTTCGTTGAGTGATGCTTCTTTTATCAGATCTGGCTGTGTGCAGTGTCACCCATCGTGCCTCTAAGGTAGAGAGCTCGCCCTCTACCGCTCGCTTATGCAGTCAGCAGCTGGCCAGCTTACACACTACCCCCTAGTGGTTGAATGATGTCACTACCACTCAACCGTGGCTCTCAAGTCTCAATCACGAGGTGACACACAGCCTGGGTCCATAGCAGTGGTGAGCCCGCGGCTCCATTGATCTGGATCTTTTCAGCTTTAGCTTCGATTGTATGAAAATATGTCAAGTTCAAAGCGGACTTCACAGCTCTACTATCAGGGAGACCCAAACCCACGAGTGCTGATCTTACCCCATTTCAGGATTAGTCTCTAGCCCATCATCAAAGTGCATTTATTAACTATAATCAGGCTGACGTGGGGACGTTCAGTGTGAGGAACAGAAGAATCAGTAGCAAGGTTTTAAGAGCTGCACAAATATATGTCCGGGGAGTGTAGCTGGCGGGTCCAGAACATTACAGATACTCGCCAGTAGCTGCAAGACTAATCGAACAGTGGTTTTAGTATTTATATGATAGCCTACTATAATGTTACAAGTACCTTTTAAATATTTTAAGACTGCAATGAACAAGTATATAAAGTTGTTACTAAAATTTAGTGATAATGAATGTTAAATCTCATTTTAATATTTCCCAATTTATTGCATAAATATCGGGCACTTAAAATTCTAATATATAAAAAGCAATTGATAAATAAAGCATACATAAATCAAGTAATATTTTAAAATGCATCAAATGTATTTAGTTAGTCTTTAGGTAGACTAAAGACTCGCCACAGAGCTGCACCCAAAGGAGCGGAGTCTCCCGGTACCACTTTAACGGGCGCTTGCGTCCAGTGGTCTGTCTTGTGCATGTATTACATTACGAACTGGTAATACACGATGAAAGTTTACTGGAGCTATGCTGGAGAATGTCGTTTAGAGGTGGGTTGATTTTTCGCTTGCCTTAATGTTCGTATCTTATTCATTTGCTTTAAAAAAAAAAAAACTTTAAACTTTAAAGAAATCTGGTTCCGTATGTATGCTCAGATGTATGTATGCATGTACATTTGTGCACAAAGGTACTTTTGTGTGTGCCTTTGCGAAATGAAATGGTCAGTAGAACCCGGTCAGAAGTCGCAGCAGGTTTTGCCACGCCGCAGTGTCCTTGCACTTCCCTCGTGCGCTCAGATATGCAGCGGCAGTGGTATCTCATCCAGATCAATTTTACCTGAGGCTGGGACTGACTGAATTCCTCCTTGATCAGAATAGAACTGTTCCGATATAAACTTAAAACATCCCACTGCACTAAGGTTCTTTAAGAAAAGTGCGACTACCTGGATGTAGACTAAAGAGACGAAAATTTTGACTATAACCGAGAGTATTTTGTAAAAATGACGTCCAAAACGTAAGCGCCCCCTAGTGGTGCGGGGATTATCTACTGTAGCCTTATCAATGGTGATCGAAGGAAGGTACATGAACGTGCAAAAGACTTTAACTTGACTGAAAAAAACAAGTATGATCTAACAAACCTTACTGTACTGTGATGAATTTATGAATAATATGTTTAGGATTTCTTTTTGTAATTACATACAAATCATATAATTGATTCTTGCAATAAAGAGATGGAAAAATTCTATGGATAAAAAACATTTTTTTGTCATGCACCACCCATTGTTGTTTTTGCAGGAATGGTTGACAATACATGGATTACACTAAGCAATATTAAGAAGAGTTCAGCTGAGTACTTGTGTATGCCATCTTATTTCAAACAAACTCCACAATGACCAATTTTGGAACGAGGGCAAGGGCAGCCACATATAGCCTACACATAGGTAACTGGGATGCGGGCCATTGTCAAAGGTGCAGGCTAGGAGTAACAAGGCTCGAGTGTGGGTCATAAGCAGTCAGGAAGGTTTCAAACGCTAGGAAAGGGATGACTTGCACCACCTCCTGGCCATGCAGGTAAATGACAGACAGGACAGGACAGGGACTGACCCTAACAATTCTCTCCCAATACCGAGCATATCCAACTTAAATAAACAATTCTTGCCCGAGGACACATTTAATATTTCGTGTAGAGATGGTATAGCTGCATTAAATTTAACCGAAAGATGGCGCTCGTTGACAGTGCATGACATGGCTGACAAAAGTCTGGCAACCTTCGCCTGCCAGAAATGACGTATTACTCACATCTCTATATTAAATTTTACCAAAATCAATGCTTGGATCAAGTGTCATAATATTTTTAAATATTGTTTTACATTCACATGTATTTACTTTTGAAATTGTACAGCTAGACATTTTACTATTATTGAATCAAAATGGCTTGTTTAGTGAAATCGTTGAAATCTGAAAAAGAGTAGCGGTTGTGTTTTGATCCTCGTGGTTTTGCTGTAGGTAAGTAAACAGCGGGGGAAACAAATCCATGATAAAAAAAACACCCGGACTTATGGTTTGCTTAAAATTATAACATCGATAAACTATTAATATTAAAACAGATAAATAAGTTTCAAGGTACGACTGCCGTGTCCCTTGTGAGATATGAACCCTCTGGGCTACTCTACCTGCAATACACCATACTCTTATTAACGGCTACTCATGTTTGTAGTAAAGTAGACAACAGAATCAACAATATCGAGAATTCATGTCGCTCAAAACACAGCTATAGGCCTACTTCAATCTATTTCTCAAATATAGCGTGCTGATGAAAACTAATACAGTCGCCAGTCCTGCATTTATGATGACTTGAATAGCAAACCTTTTGTTTCATAATTATAAACAGCAGCGTTGGAGTTGACTGAGAAAGCAGCCCCTTGCAGGGTGACAGGCAAGTCCGGTCATGTTTTTAAAATAACTAGTGTATTATTTTATATATAGATTAAGCCTACGTGAACTGGACCAGTTCGTACTTTCTAGTTTATGTTTTATTAATATGTCAATAATTTTAAACAGATATTTTAAATGATTGTTTCCAGGGTTATTTATATTTTTTTTCACTGACCTTAAGGCTTGTGGTATTCTTGGAAAGGTCCCATCTATTATTTTCTAAAGAATCTCGCCTTTTACGGGGGATTATATTTACCCAGTATCGCTAGGCAGCGATTCCTTAAAATAGTGGGTTAATTACGGATGATTCTTTTTCATTAATTTTTACCAGCGTTTGCCAGCGATATTCGAATATGCCCCGATCTATTAATGTGTTCAGTTGGTTATCTAAAACAAAGTTTAGTTTTTATAACATAAATTAAACGTTAGCTCTAATATATTAATTTTAAATTGACCTTTTGTGGTGCTATTTTGAAAAATGTTTTCAGGCATCAAATTCTGAGTGACAATTAAAAAACTACTTCAAAACAATATACTACATATTACTTAATAGGGTACACATAGCTACGATGTTTTTATGTGGTACGCGCATATTATTCCAGATGCTTAAAGGTTTTGCTACTACGTTAACAGAGTGGACTTAATCGTCTTTTAAGGCTGTCGGAATATATAATTCATAGTTTTTTATCAATGATATTTCGAACATTTGAGCTTAAGCCGGGCCCGTGTGCGCACGCTTGGAATCAAACACGGAGGCAGAAGGGGAGGGAATAGGCAAATCAAGCCAGGGTTTAAATATCAAAACCTTGGCAAAAACCAGTTTGAGAACCTGGAGGAGTGACTACCAAGTCTGGGAAGTTGGACAGTGAAAAGAACTGCTTTCATTTTTTTTGCATGAATATTTTAAGCTGTATTGAAACAATTCGTATGTGATTAAAAGGGGACGATAAAGCGGTTGTTTCGCATAATAGGTTTTTTGATGGTAAAAAAAAAGTTATTTTGTCTCGGGTGAGGAAAAGGGCGTGAAAAACCAGCAATGCCGTCTCCGAACTCGGTGGATTACAGCAAACTGATGGCACCCCCGGTGCCGCCGCACAAACCCAGAGCGGCGCGTCCAGCGGAGGCCGGTGAGCGGCTGCTGAAGTGCGTGCTGCTGGGCGACGGGGCGGTGGGTAAGACCAGTCTGGTGGTCAGCTACACCACCAACGGCTACCCCACCAAGTACGTGCCCACGGCTTTCGATGACTTCTCAGGTAATTTCTCCTCCGACAAAGAATCACTCATTATATTGCTTAGTTGATTTTTTTTAATTATTTAATTTATCGCCTTATCACTGGCGTACAATTTGAGCGCTTATTAATGGGAAATTTAGATCAAGTGTGCGGGTATACTTAGATACTTGCCAATTTTTAAATATCCGGATTATGGAGTACTGAGATATGATGGGATGTTATAGTTGGTTTTGCCTACTGAGGTCAAAGTTCTGGACACGCGGCGCAAAACGGATCGCGGTGACTTCTGCACAAAGTACTTCATAAATCAGTTGTGTAATACCTGTACCATAACATAAAACTAAAAGTCCAAATGGATACTTTTTATATAAATATTTTTATAAATTTTATATATTAATGTATTTTTTACTTGTTAAATATTGGGAAGAATTTGATTGAATCACGTAAAGCGATGTCAGAAAAAAATCTAACGGTGATGTGGCTGCAAATAAGACGTAATGGTTGAGAGATTCGATTTTTGAGAAGGTACAGGTACGGGTCCTCTTAGGGGCGTTGGAGTCCCTTCCCCCCCGCACCCCCCACCCTCCGCGACAGGGTACTTAAGTGCATTGTCCACCTGTTTGTGTGTGTCACCTACTTTCCTATTAAAAGCAGCTGCAGGACAAAGTAATAATGTAAATAACAGCCCAGAGGACAATTGCATCTCGCGCAGCCCTTTGATCCGGGGGCCACCCGCCGGACTGCTGTCTTCTGCTGTCTCTCTGCACAGCTGCAGAGTCATGGTCGGGAACCAGGCCAGCTGTAAAGCCTGCTATCCATGTTGCCAAGTCAGAATGCAGATGTCCTTTCCAGGTTTTCCTCTAAGGTGTTTTTTTCTGGAATATCGTCCTAGATACGCATTTCTGACAAGGAGAAACTCTTTCACTTCGGAATCCCCTGCAGTCCTTTTCGATTATAATGCTGATAATATAGTAGGTTGGGGGGGGGGGAGACACACAAATTATCAGTCCTTGCAGAATAATTTTTCTCCTTCTTAAATCAGATTGAAAGTTCCCCTTTTGTTTTCCTATCTGGAAGTAGACACACTGGTGATCTCGATCCTTGAAGATATGTCACCCGTTCTGGTTGACCGCCTGCACACACGCCTGTGGGCTCCTTATCTCTGGCTGGGGGGGTCACCATCATCCGGTGTTTCCCCACAAAGTAGGTTCTAGAATCCTAAATGAAAAACAGATTTTTTTTTTTTTGCCAACAAGTGTGCCCATTAAAAAAAATCAATAAGGGTTTTAAATAATTATTTTTCTTGTGTTGCGATATCGTCGGATAGGCCGACACGGTGCTGAATCGCAGCACCTGTCGGGGAATCGCTTCCGATGGATTCTCCGTGACAGAATATCTATTTCACGGTGGGCTGTGCTCAGGCACGTGATGTCATGACTCTGCTGCTGGCTTGTGTGTGAGACCAGGCCAGACAGAAGGATTTGCATTTCTGCATTTTGAAAGCAAATCTTTTTTTTTTTTCTTTTTTCTTTTTCCCCACCACCTGGTGCGAGCGGGAGTCGTGATTGGTTACTCGCGCGTTCCTTGTGTATACCCAAGTTTGCGGTCTGCTTTCCTATGACCTCAGCTGAGACTGAGGAGCCTGGCAGACTGTATGAGGGACACGGGCAGATTTTTTTTCCTTCCTCCTACTGTGTGAGTTACAGGCTGCCCATCCTTATAAACACCTCTGGCAGAAAGACGAAGCGGCGGAAGCCCCCGCTGCTGACGACTGTGGCCTTGTACAAAGAGAGGGGGAGAAGGAGAACATGCATGGAAGGGACAAGGCCACCATTTATGTGTCCCTTGCTATATAGGGGTCATTGAGGGATTTGGGTTTTAGTGGGACTAGCCTGGTTGCGTCAACAGCCTTCATTCCTGAGCGGGCCGACTCAATTTCTGGCCGCAGTGACGTCCGTTCGTATGATGTACAGCAAAGTGGATTTAGAAGCCGGAAGCCCGGTCTGACCTTGGAGAAACTATAGGCCATTGTGTTTGCAGACGGTCATGGCTGGTAGTGAGGAAAGCGGGTAGACTAACAACCCCTGAGCTGTCTGGGTCTGACATTTTGAACCCCCCTCCCCCCCCTCTCTCTTACAGCCGTGGTGCAGGTGGACGGGAACCCGGTGAGGCTGCAGCTCTGTGACACCGCTGGCCAGGTGGGTGCCGGGAAAAGCCGACTAGAGGCCTGTTTCACAAAGCACGATCTTACATGGCCGGATAACTTTTCGGATTTAAGGTAGTCTGCGCTAAATAGAATTTATCTTTGTTCACTTACATTTAGCCCAGACTGCCTTAAATCCAACAAGTTATCCAGCTAAGTAAGAAACCCTTCTTTGTGAAAAAGACTTCTGGAGATGGACACTAGGTGTTTTTGATGCCACACTCCTGAAGATCGTAGTTGTGTTCACCATCATGGCTCTTATCTAGAACCATGGTTTTACAAATTAAAGTTTATCAAGTGCGCAACAATACAGCAAAAAGAAGTAAGTGCAGGCAATGAAATGAGTTTTGCGTGCTCTGTATGTGCATGTATTTTTAATATCCTTGTGTAATTAAATATTTGAACATACATTTAGAGCTAAATTAACGCTACTGCTGTAATTAAACATCTGGGATGGGGTACACCCTACTTTCTGCTCCTTTGTTATGGGTGATGAGAACAAATTTTGGTCAGAGATCCTATATTTCCTTATCTGAAACATTTTCACGCTTATAATGTTCTTTAACAACTTAAGGCCCTGTGAATTGTCACATGTATGTGTTTCCACAAATCTGCTGTAATAAAGTGTGGAGGATGGTTCTTAAAACTGCTTGAATCGTAGCATTTTCAGGCTGATGTGGGCCTTCCTGGATTGTCTTGCATCCTTTCTCTCTGAGCAGTTCCTGCATGCCTTAGGGCTCTGACATCACTAGGTGTGCTTGCAGGCGCCACGATTTTTTTTTTTTTTTTTTTGGAGTAGAGACAAACGCTATCAATTGCCACGGCTCTTTGGAACAGAAAGGGGAAAGAAGAGAGCAGACTTGTGTGCTGCTTAGATACCATGTACCAAGATCAGTTGACCTCAGCGCAGGATTTGCGCCGATGGCAAGGGAGGGAAGAGTAAAGAGACCCGGGAACAGTCAGTTCTTGCCGTCTCGCATGAGAAACAACACGATCTGCCCTCGAGTGTAAATTCTAGCTCCTTCTCCTTGTCGGTTGCGTCGTCGCATTCATTCAGGAGGAGAACAGTTTGGCAACTGCTGCTTGTGCAAGGCTCTGGTCGAGTTGGCAGGCGACGTGACGCGCCTGGAAGGCAGGAAGGGCCCCCAGGAGGAGGCGTGGAGGGGGGGTTGTTTTGTCTCTGGGGAGACATGCTCCGTGGCTGCGGTTGGGCCCGAAATGCAAGTCGTCGCGACCCTTTATCACCGTTAACATGACAACGACGAGGCTCCGCCCTGTCGGTACATAGGGATAAGCGCTCGCTCCTTTGTCAGACAAGCTAGAACAAACACGAGAAGATACGAGCTCCTACACATCCCCAAGCAGCACCACCAAGCTAGATGTGCATCACACACTAATAGCACGTAGGAGAGGTGAAGACCACGGTCACAGTCTAGAAACATGTCGGTGCTGAGAACCCTTCTTTGCCAGGTTCAGGGAGGTTTCTGCAGATTTAACAGTGTGTGAGGGGTGGGGGGGGGGGATGATTTTGTCTTGAGATCCTGCCCGACTTAATCTGCGATTCTGAAGGATTAGTGAGGTCCTGTATTCAGAATTGTGTGACTCCGTGTCAACGTCTCCAGTTTGGCCAGACGTGCCCTAGGAACAGCAGGCCAACAGGAGGGGGGTGGAGGGCTTGGGATAAAAGCTAATTTCGGCATTTCATAGAAATGTCAAGGGGGGGGGCTATTTTGTTCCCTAGTAACTCCCCACCGTGTACCTGCGCTGACATGTTAGGGGAAATGCATCTGAGCGCTTGCGACAGGAGTTGCTTTGCTGCTGTGCCTCTTGATTTACGATTTGTTGCAAATTGGTCATATCCATAAACTACTTGTCTTCATTTGTTGGAGAGGAAGGTTTTATTGATCTAATCCACTTAGGAGAGAGAGTCAGTAGTCGTTTGGATAGTTTATCTGCCCTCAGATTGATCGTCTGTGAACTGTAGGCTTGGGCATTGACTATTCATTTGGAGGAGTTCTTCTGCCATTTGTCTCTGGCTCACCCACATATTTCCCTCCCCAGGATGAGTTCGACAAACTGCGCCACTTCTGCTACCCCCGCACAGACGCTCTTCTGCTCTGCTTCAGCGTGGTGAGCCCAGCCTCCTTCCAGAACGTGTGGGAGAAGTGGGTGCCTGAGATCAGGCGCCGTTGCCCCGGGGTCCCTGTTCTGCTGGTGGGCACGCAGTGTGACCTACGGCAGGACGTCAAGGTGCTGATCGAGCTGGCCAAGCGCCGTGAGCGCCCGGTGGCCGAGGAGGACGCGCACGCTCTCGCCGACAAGGTGGGCGCCGTGGCCTACGTGGAGTGTTCGGCGCTGACGCAGAAGAACCTGAAGGAGGTTTTCGACGCCGCCATCGCGGCCGGGCTGCGGCACGCCGACCGCCGAGCTCGGCGGGAGCGGAAGGTGAGGAGCACGGCAGACAAAATGAAGACCCTGTCCAAATCTTGGTGGAAGAAGTATGTCTGTGTACAGTGATGTGGTTCCAGCCCTCTGGAGCAACGGCTGAAGGAGCCAAAGGCTGCAAGTGACTCACTCCACGACACGTCTACTTCTGGACCTCGAGTGTTCAGGTCATGAATCTCAATTGCAGATGGAAGCGAAACCTGATTAGCTGACTCCTTCCTGAGCACCCCCTTCCCCGCCCCCGCCCCCGCCCCCGCCCCCAAGAGCTTGACCAGTCAGTGTTTGCCAAGTGGAACCCGAACTTCCATTTTAAAGGACACTGGGGGCTGGTGGCGAGGCCTAGACTGGAAACCTATCCATGGGACTTGGGACTGAAGGTTCCCATACGGTGTAACGTCCAACTACATTCAAAGCTACAGTGATCAGATCATGACCTCCTTTGGACAATGGTGAGGCTTCTCAGATCTTTATGGAGCCGGAGAGGAGGGTTCTGAGTTTGTTTGTTTGTTTTGTGCCCTTATGACTGGAAATGCTAGTCCTTTGTTTTCATTTCCAATTGCATATCACATATTTATTTCCCCCTATCCTTTTTGTCTCTGAATGTTTGTTTTTTTTTCTTTCCTTTTCATTTTTATTATAAGGATGTCAAAGTGACCTTAGACGACGGTACATTGGAATAATAATGGGTTAATTTGTGACCATACTGGTGTGATCAGTTATAGCCCACCAGGAGAACCATGGCTGAGCAAAGTGTTGGTTTACGCAGCTGTGTGCTCAGGATAGAGGTGTGCGGTTGGGTGCTTTCCAAGGCCTTCACGACCTCTGACCTCCTTTTTGGTATCTGTAGCCTCAGCTGTCAATAGCCTCAGCTGCAGGAGACACACACTAAACTTCTAAGTCTGTGCTTACTTTGCACCATAATGTATGGGTCTGTTACAGATAAAATCCCTGAATATCCCGTGCCAGGTAAATTTTCATATTGCAGGGTATGATCTTGCCAAATTAAATCTACTTGACCGTATCGCCACAACTGAGTTCAGATTGATCTGAAATGCCAACTTCTGTCTCGGAGCACAACCTGGCCCCAATGCTATTGCGCTTTTGTGACTGTTAACTTTTTGGCTGCACAAAAACAGCCCCCAGTTTGCGCAATGTGGCCCCACAAAACATGTCAGAGTTTATTTGTCTCCTTTTGCATTGATGTTTACCACTGATTCATGCTCCGCCCCTTGATTATCATGCTCCGCCCCTTGAGTATCATGCTCTGCCCCTTGATTATCATGCTCCGCCCTCTTACTCTTATGTCCTACCTCCTAGACCAGTACTGATCTTTACCGCCACTGCTTTCCAGCTGTCTTTATCCCTTTGCAAATGAGTTTACTGGTCGGACCAGCGCTAGATCTTTCTGGAACACCGTCACGCTCTGATATTAGACGCTTTATAACCTGCAAAGAACAAAGCCCTACCAGGGCGACTACTATAAAAATAATATAGGAAAAGTATTGCTTCTCATTTTTAAGAAGCCGTAATGTCTCTTTGTGTTTTAATCACATGTTCGTAAGGCAATAAACTGTAACCACTGATCAAATCAATGGATAAATAGATAAGATTGACAAGGATTATTTTTTTGTATTATTCATTTTCATGCAATGATCTCTCTATTACATTATCACTATCAGGGTAATTAAATGTAGATCTGTTTAATAATGATGACAAATATCTTCCATTGTGTTCTTGTTTTCAAACTCAGAATGTGATCAGAAATAAGCGAGTTTGTCACTGCTTTGTAAATCTTGCATCTCGTTATTCTGGATGAGAATACGAATGACATGATGATCTCTAAATAAATGTGAAATCCTTCTCCAGTATCCCTTTCCTTTCTGGAATTATTTTGGATCTGACTGTTCTCTTGACTAAGAGGTCCCATTTAATGAGGTGTTCCTGGGACAACATTGAGCTTTTTATACACAACTCATTACAGTGGACAGATGCAAATCTTTGTGTACCACTTCTGGGTTCTTACCAAGGATAGTAGTGTGTGATGTTCACATAGCTGCCTTGAATGAAACGTGATGAAATACATTAATTTTATCTGCCTTATCAGGCACTTAATCTCAAAAACATGAATGCAGTTTCAGTTTTCAGGTGTTTTCTTAAAACAACTATATAGAGAAAGGTCAAGGAGAGGAACTACAGGAAGCTGAAGATGTCTGCTAAGACCATCAGGAGACCATCTGGTTTGATCTCAAGTTTCAAGGGCTCAAAAAGCTTTCTGTGATATGGGAAATATGAATAGTACTGATATATATATTACAATTATGGTTCTTCATCTCTATTTGAGGTCAAGACATGAGCTCGTGATAAATGTTGAGTGAATTTAAGCAATACAAAAAGTCAAATTGCAAAATATGAAAATCTTATTAGTACTTGTACTCTGCTTTACTCTATCTACTCAGGGGTTGATGATGATATTTTTTTCCTTTGTAACAGTGTAACAGGCCGTAATACCACCCTCAGGAGAATTTGTGAGGCAATTGGCAACCATGTCCAGGCCATAAAATCATGAACATAAAAATTGTTACGAAACAATTTCCCCCTGTTCCTTCACCCTCAGAAGTTGAAAAACTGCAAGCACCATTGAATGTTTTTTTAAGCAAAGCCACAATCAGCTTATTAACTCTTTAAAGACTATTAACTCTCTGAACCTAGTCTGATGCCGCATGTCTTGACTCCGCGGTGACAGTGTAGTCTAGACTCAGAACCCTAATCCTCTTCTGGTAGCTGCACTGTGCCGCTATTGGCTGTTGCACGTTGTCATTTGCATTTAATTTGTATTTTGCTACGTGTAAACAGGATGCTTACCGAATAGTTATTTAGAGGAAGACTATTGTTATTCATAATAATAAGGGTTACAATGACTATAATATTATGGAAGTGGAAGTAGAAGTATAGAGGACATTTTGATTATAATAGTTTCTGTGTGTAATGTGACTTAACACTAGTGATTTAACATTATGCAGCTAAATTTAAGACTGCGGTACCTGAGACAGGGTGCTGTCCTGTCTACGCCAAATTCAGTCACTAAAAACACAACATTGCTTTTGCCCGTTGCTACGGATCAGACTCACTGATAAGAAAACTATTTGTATAGTCAAAGCATTTTGTGAGGAAATACTTCATTCATAAATTTCCTTTGTTGTCTTTGATAATTTGGCTAGAAATGTGGTTATAAAGGGCTTTATCAGTGAGCAATCTGAGTAATAATTGAGATCATAGCACAAGATATATGATCTTCCGAGGCAGGGAAGGAAAACAGCTGAGATCTTACACTGATCTCCTTTCAAAATACCCTGAGGTATTTAGAGACAGAGGGAGACTTCCGCAGAGACCCCACAGAGATCTGTTTTTTAGATCATCCTAAGCCGTTTGTCAGATTTGTTAAAAACAGTTTCTCATGACGGAAAGCTCTGGAAAGGTACTAAAAGCAGTGAGCCTCAGTTTTATGCGTGTGACTGCGTGGAGAGAAATGGATGTGACCTCAATTCATTTTTTTTTCCTTCTAATAAAGGGATGGAAGTGACATAAACTTTCTTGTTCAATAGTTACGTATTTGATTAAAAAAGCTGGAGAGTTACAAAAAAGCCCCAATTGTGGACTTTATAACACACGCTGCGCAAACACAGGCCAGATGACACCAGTTTGCTGCAGTTTGATTCACGTGACATAAACCATCAGCGTGAAACAAGAGATCATGTGTTATATACACAGCATGAATATTTCAAAAGTATTTTGATCCTGGTTAGAGTAAAATAGCATGAGCCGGCCATGTAATCTCATTACGTCACTGTCTTCTCATGCACATAAATTTACTCTGCAAACAAACATGTGGCAAGTAAATTTGGGAAGTTTCATTTTGAAGCTGTTCACAGGAACACGGTGAAATAAGCGCTCACTTCTGATTGTTGGTGGTTAGTTTGAGGTTATGGGATTCTGAACAGCGCTGGGATTAATGGGTTAGTATTCACTGACATTTGTGAGTATATGTTATGTGCACCTATGTTTATGTCATGCTGAGTATTTTATAAGTTTATTTGAGAACCATGACTCTGGTGTACCATGATGTAACTGGTGAGGAACCTACAGGCCAATTCACACATCATCTTGGCAAAAGTATCATCTGTTGTTTTGTTTTACATCTGAACTTAATTTAAAAACTGTGTAAGAAGGCTGGTATTTTATTGTGTATATGTTTTGTTCCTTTTTGGCTGGCGATCGTGTTTAAGTCTTTTGTTATTGTTCTGTTATATAAAAACGATTGTTACATAGTTTATGAAAAGGATGTTTAGTCATTTCACACTTTGGTTCAATGGCTTTTCTGGACCTTGCTCCCTGCCTCCCAGATCCTTTGTAAGTAATCCATAGAGCTGACAACTTGTCTTACTGCTGATTGTGAGAAAGGGAGACGATTGTTCAATGAGCCATTATAAGCCCCGCCCATGCCTCATTATGACACGTGATTGGCCACTCTTTCGCTCGCTTTTCTGTGGGAACACGCCGCCCCGACGGCTCGTCGTCAAGCTGTCATGAGCCCCCCAAGAGCTGTCCAGAATGTCAGTGGCTGTTTTTGTCTGATTCAGTGAGAGTGTGCTGAGATTTTGTGGTCCTTTTGGTCACATGTGGGGCGTCCAAAAAAGTGCCGTTCTAAGTAAAGACACAGCTTTTTGTTTTGTACTGACTGTCATTTATTTCGTTTTCTTTCACTGGAGCGAGGGCTCGCCAGCCGCATCAAAGCGAAAGCCAGCAGGAAGTCCCACAAAACACAGAAATGCAAACAACGCAAATATGTGTTTGGGTGTGAGCGTGTTTGTATGTGTACTGGGTAAAATCGGGACCCCAAAGCCCAAGAGCGCCATTCGTGTTCTGCGCTGGAGTTTGGCCACAGACAAACAGACCCAGTGCGATGTGTTTGGGACGGCAGGTGTCTGTGTCGGCCGTGAAAGTCTCCCCTGCACATCTGGCCTGCAGACGCTTCTCAGGTTGAACTTGAGCAGCAGGAAAGCAGCTCTGGTGGAGATAAAAAGGCAGGGGACAGGCACGCATGCGGGGGGGGCTTGACTGAATCGCTCACCTCGTCCTTGTTTTAGTTAGTTCTGCTATGCTCTATATACACACACACAAATATACACATATACACACACACTACTTAGCTAGTAGTGCAGTCAGATT
>JAODLC010000040.1:9764065-9810216 GCA_026781145.1 Hippopotamyrus pictus | reverse complement strand
TCCTGCATACTTACACACACAGGTTTGTAATTCTATCTTTGTGGGGACCCTCCATTCATTTATATGGGAAAACTCTAATCTCACCATGACAACCCTAACCCCTACCCAACCCTAACCTTAACCATAAGTAACCAAAAAAATAATCTTTTGGTATTTTTAGTTTTTTGATTGCATTTGTCGGGACCTGAAAAAGGGTCCCCACAATGTCAAAATATCAGGTTTTTATCAGACTGTGTTGGTCCCCACAATGTAATATATACATAATCCACACAGACACACACACACATGCACACCTAAGCTATCAGAATGAAGGTGTCCATAAGTCATGAGTTCCCTGATGTGGCTCGATCTGGACTTGCATTCTCTTCAGCTATCAAATACCACACCATAATGAGAAATTATGAACATTCAGACCATCCATATCTCACAACTCATATTCCCTTTGCTTTAACAAGGTGTATTTACCCTCTGACACACAATACATCTTGGGAAATGTTTCCCAGTTCTGTTGAGGTTACATAGTCAGGGATTCGTGGGATTAACAACTCTAAACAGAAATGCTCACAAAGTAATGGTGAGAAGTTAATTGTTTTTTTAATTGGCAGTCTCACAAAAGGGGGAGATGCTACCTACTCAAACCTTTTTGGTGAAGCTACTTTATTTGACCGTTGAGGGCTTGCTCTTCTGAGGTTTAGGTTAATGCTCCAATTGACTGCCAGGTGAGAAGGTCAGGAGAAGCTGTTTCCCATCTGGGGGGTCACTCCCAAACTAATGTGCCAAAGGGAGGGGTTCAGGTGGTCCTCTTTAGCCACAGGTACAGCCAAGATTCAGAGGATAATCTGGAGACGGTCACCACAGAGGTCCCATCCCATTCAGACTGTGGCTCGAGGGGTTAACATGAGCCATTCTTGGTCTCCAACCTACAACACTTTGTATTAAAACGCAAACACAACGTCCCATTTTGGACCGGTGCAATTTGCAGCGTTGAATGATTTAGAGTGAAATCCTGTAAAGAGATATGTAGGAGATGGGCAGAAAGGGGGAACAAAGTTTATATAGTTAAACAGCATCCACACGTGGATAGATTACACAGGTTGAATTATAAGAATGACTAAAAAGTACATATGTTACTTGGGTATGTCCAGACTTGAAACGGTAGCCCAAAGTGACAGCCTCCAGTACCCCTAAAGAATAAACACTTCTGACAGCACAAAACCTGCAAGACAATTCCTGACTGATCTACCCATAAATTCCAAACATTGGGTATGACCTCATGCAAAAATTCCTGAACAAGTCACATCCAGCTACACTCATTTACGTCTACATCTGCTAATGGGGCTCGCAGCTAAGGAACAGCCGCTTTTGACTCAAGTGTTGACTCAAAGTCTTGATTGACCATTTTATCTGAAGGCACATTCTGAGGTTAATCCTGATAAAACGCCTAGTTCAGGATTCTCGTTTGATGTGGAGAGGAGCGGTTTTTCAGCATCTTCAACCGGCAACCATTCTGATGCCTCTGCTTGCTTCTTCACCTTTTTGCAAAGCGATAAAAGGATGGAAAAAACTTTTAATTATCTGTAAGGGTGTAACATCATCTTCCATTTCAGAGTAGAGCTATGCAGTAGGTTCTAACCCCCGTCTGCTGTCATTAGGCATTCTGTCAGGATATTGGCTACTCGACTTGTCACAATGGCATCTGACAGGATTTTGATGATGTCATTTGTTTTCTAAAGATATCAGGGCGGAAACATCTAATCTGTCATAACTTTTGCCCATCAATCAACTGTCCCATGCTGATCTTCACTGCCTGCACAAAACTAATAATTTCAATGGGGCTGTCAATGGATGTCAGGTCTCTCATTTTAAATCAAAATATTTGGTTGATTCTTGTGTGGTGCACATGGCTGACACGTTATATCATACGGAGCAAACCCTGTCATTCATCACTGTACTTGCTTGATTGGTCCTCTACCGCAAGTTACCGCAGTTAAGATAGACTTACAGATATACTTATGTCATAAATCATATGAGTAGATAATTAATAATGAGCTACTGGTGAAACCTCAACGATATCTCTCTGTAAGACTTGCTCCAGGCAGGGAGGGGAATAGAACCAGTTAACACAAGGGCATGGGGAATAAAGAGAAACTTTATATGGTGACGGGAGGGGAGATAGGCGTAGCAAAGAGTGAAAAGGATGGCAGCCATTTTGATTTCAAAATGAGAAAACGCAAACAAGAAAACAAAATGGAGGCGGGTTGGGGGAAAAGCTCCAGCATAGTGCGGGTTCAAGCATCAGAGTCTGGATCCAGGGGCCTGGAGCCTATCCCAGCAAAATAGGGCACAACGAACACCTGAACACGTTATCTGTATTTTAATTGACAAGAGGACATATACACACACACAATTATACACCACAGGCAACACAGAAACAACAATTAGCTTAACTAGGTGTCTTTGGTTTGCATAAGGACACCCGATATGGGGAGAACATGCAAACTACACACAGAGACCACAGAGGTGGTATTTGAGACACTGAACCCTGGAGGTGTGAGGTGTTCATGCTGCCAACAGAGAGACCATACCTAAAATACTGTGCACATATGATCACACGGGGAATGTAAGGACACCAGGTCACCTAATTGTGTGTCTCTGGACTGTGGAAGGAAAACAGAGTCCTGGGTGGAGAATATGTATACTCCATACAAACAGCCAAGGAGCAGAATTCAAACCCGAGATCCTGAGGCCACAGCACTACCCACCGAGGCATAATGAATGTTTTACGCGTGTTTTACTACCCGGGCCGTTTCTGGAAGCTGCTATCCTAACAGCTGGTTGCAGTCTTTGGAAATTGACGTCACAGAACTTGGTGCGGGTACCTCATGGGGGCGAAGAGACAGCAACGCAGTGGACGGGAAGCATGTTTGCCAGGTAGTCACGAGGCATAGCGGACTGATCCCGCAGGTACAGGAAAGACGATACCGTTGAGGAATTGATAGAGATCTGTGGTTCAAGGGATGAAGTGGGGGAGGGGGGCCCAAATATGCCTGAGACATGCCCTGACTTGCATGCACTCTTAACCCTTAACCCCCTACATGCTCTGGCCTTGTTTCCAGAATAAAAGTCATAGGTAAACATATGGCACTTCTGTACACACCTTATGTACACATCCTATGAAACGGCATGCTTTGAAAGGCAAATAAATATGAATTTGAACAAATGATCAAGTTTCCTTATTGCTCTGTGGGAGGGGGAAAACATTTTATCAAATGGCACTTTTCCAATGGCATACAGGAATCAATCAGTACCTGAGTCATACTGTGAAGAGACATTAGTTACAGCATAGATCCTGCTCACTTGGGTTTTGCACTGCAAAAGGCTCAGTAAAAGCATTGCTGAGTTTGTGACATAAAACCTAAGAGATGATTTTTTTTTTCTATTCACACAATATACATCATGATTTACAATGTGCAAATATAATTATTTTTTAACTGTGTGATAATTTCTGCTAGCACATCTGGGCGAAACACCACGCAATCCAAGTTTCAAATGCTAACAGAATTAGCATTCACTTTGCGTAAATTTGCATTAGGAATACATTTCGTTCAGCTGTTCTGTGGCACTTTTTTAAGCAGGACGTTGGAAATGTTCAAGTTTCAGGACTGCATCGTGATATCCACTATTACTAAAAATGAATAACATATTGAATTTATGCTATTTCCTTCAGATAATCCTTGCACAGAACACCGGTATTGCTGTGCCTTTCAACCAATCAGACGGTGGTTACACAACCAGCTCGGTTTGGTCATGCTTTCGGCACTGCTTGCAAGCAGGGCAATGTCAGTGCAGGTACGGCACTTTGTTTCCTGTAACTGCTTGCAATAAGTTGCCCTGTGTATCGACACCCTTTGTTTTCTGTAACTGCTTGCAATAAATTGCCCTGTGCATGACACCCTTTGTTTTCTGTAACTGCTTGCAATAAATTGCCCTGTGTATCGACACCCTTTGTTTTCTGTAACTGCTTGCCTGTTTGGTGTTAGATATCAATCCTCTGAGGGCACCATGCTACTCATACACAAAGGGATTTAACATGAAAAACAGGTCTGGGGGGAGGGAGTTAGGGTCTACAGGGAAACCCAGAATATCACACAAGAACAGCAACATGAGGTATATCAAGTCCACCTGAGCCTAAGAATCAGCCCCAACAAATGTAGGCAGCCTGATATGTTTTGGCAATGATGAGCTGATTTATGAAAGTTGTGGCTTGTTTTCCAACACAGACCACAGGCCCATCGCAACGTTGACACCTGTATTCTGCTGGTGATTCATTGGTGGAACAGGACTCCATTTGGAAAATGACTCATTTCTGCCAGAAGATTCTGCTGAGCATTGATTGTGCCGGCTCACCCCCCGCCCCCAACCCCACCATGCAAGGGTCCGCCTCCGTTTCACAGCAGTGATGCCGTCTGTTGTGATGTACTCTCAGAATGGATGGGATCTGAACTAGAGTGAATGCTGCTGTTTGTTCACAGTGCACGAACGAGACTATGTGTATGTGGCACACTGAACTGACCTCCCCTGAGTTTCTGTTCACCAGCAGGAGTTTTGACAAGGTCAAAGTGCCCCAAACTGAAAGAATCTGAACCCCTCCCCCACTCCCCCGACACGGAAAAGACAGAGAGAAATGGGGAGACAGGTTGAGGTTAGTGGGCCATTGACTCGCACCTTTTTCCTTCTCTTTTTAGAGTTTAAACAGGCTTAACAAAACATCCGTGCCCTCACAAGCAGAACAGACATGGACTTCCTTTGGGATTCCCTCCTTTTAACCTCTGTAAAAGGCCTTTTAAGGGGGGTGGGCGGGAGAAGGGGGGTGGAAGAGGCAAAAAAAAAGGACCCGCCAAGGAAGAACAAAGAAAGAAAGGAAACATGCAGGATAGTGGCAAGAGGGCTCTGTAATCTGTCACCTGTTGCCCTTGGCTGGGCCTCCATGCAGCAGTTTTGAAGCTGGCGAGAACAGCATCCATGTAAGCAGAGACTCAGGACATCAGCCTCTCCAGCAGCCACCATCCACCCCGACCTGGGGCGAGTTTCCCGAAGCCTTCTTAACGTTACGTTGTTTGTAAGATCTATGTTAGATCTATGTTCTAGACAGAATTTACAGTCGACGTAGCGTCATGAAGGCTTCGGGAAACTCAACCCTGATCTATTTTTTTTTTCGTTCTAAAGCACCCATCCACGGGTTAAACCCCGACAGCAAAGTCCAAGTGGGTTTTACGTTTGCACTCTTTTAAGACGAGGATGGCGCTAAAATGCTTCCTGTGTGACAGAAAATGTCAGACTCCTGACAAAGTAAAAAAGTAGACATCGTCAATACGTGTATACAGTTATACTTCAGGCGAAGCGCCCTACTGATTATGTAACTGCCTGTTTTTTTTTTTACAGAAATAGAAAGACAACTGAACACAAACTTGTATATAAAACTTTTTTTCCCAGGCAATCAGTTACGAGCCCTGCGTGATTAAATATGTGAGCCATTTGGAAAATAATAGAATACAAGAGCGAGCATAGATATAATCAACATGTGATCGCCAGACGACACGGTTAAACCTTCAACATGTTCACGCCAATTCGGAATCTGTACAGCAATGTATGGTCTTAACGATTTGCGGCACGAACTGTATTTTATGTGACTTAACAGATCAGAAACTCTTCTGTCATTTGTGAGTATGTGAAGTTTGGATCAGGGACCTTAATTCCCCATTAAGTTGCATTATAAATATGTCTGTGAGACGCCATACAAAAGGCTGAGTGATTAATTCGTGATCCTTCCACGTGTTGCGCCCGTAAAAATCATCCCCATGCGTGCACGAAAGTGTAACATAAGGCCTGTTAAAAACTTCTCAGAATCATTTGCATTCAGACTAAAATCCAAGCTGACGTAATTGCCCGACGCCTTGACATGCAACTGCCTGACAGAGTTTAGCTTGACATGTGGCGTGTTATTTTTTTTCCACTACTGGGACAAAAAAAATGATTGATTGAAAAGGTTGATAACATACTGACTCTCTTATTATGTTTTAATTAAATCTGACATTGCCGTTATTATACATGGTATGCTTTGATAATCCTAGCGTCAAAAAGCACATTAAATAATGTTTGCTTTGTTCACTGGCACAATTACGACTGCAACAGATAATTTAAATAAGTTATGGAATCAAAATGTTTCGAATGAAAAAGACGCATTCGATCAATACATAACAGCTATTCCGCAAGTTTGGAAATTACAATACTTTCCGATTTAGGTCTCTATTCTTAACGCAGGGTGACAATAGCGGCATCTAGTGACGTGTCGATTTAACCAGAAAGCAGTGTGAGGTCTGGTATTTTTTCACACAAGTTGAACACGGTTATGGGTGCGGTGAAATATGCAAAGATAAACTAGCCTAGCAGAGTAGAACGATGTGCATGAAAGAGCATTTAAAAAGAAAGCAACCCAGTTCTCTGAGGTAACTTTTGTGATAGTAATAGTCCTATTTTACTTATACAAATTTACCAGACACATTTATCCAAAGCAATATGCATCTTTTGTGAGACCATAGCTAGACAGTCCCAAGAGCAACTGGAGGTTAAGGGCCTTGTTGAATTGCAAGACAGTAAACTCTCACTAGCTGAGATATGAACCAGTGATTTTAAGATTATAAGTACAACATTCTAACCTGATGAGCCAAACACAACACTTAAGACACAACACCTGTCACTTAAGACAATTGAGTAAAATCACAACCCTCACTGGGAAACTCTGATGATGATGATGATTGTGATGATGATGATCGTGATGAATAACAATATTCTACAGAATAATCAAACAGTCTAATACAAAAGTGTATTACCAAAATATCCCAGAGCTACAGTCCAACACGCAATGACATAAAAATAAAAAAATACATTACCTTATGTACTGTCTGCATCTATATAAGTACTGTGGATTGGATATTCTGCCCATTTCCTATGGTATTCCTCCAGGCACTGTAGTATACCCAACCAATCCAGCCTGTACTCGCGCGTGTGAGAGTGCCCACTCTGATGGACTGGCACCCGATCCAAGATGTCTGCTGCCTTGTGTTTCCAGGGATAGGCTCCAGACACCTTGTTCTGCATGAACAATTAATACAGATAGATAGATAGATAGATAGATAGATAGATAGATAGATAGATAGATAGATAGATAGATAGATAGATAGATAGACTGGAGTGTTTTTTTCACGTATCATATCTTGCTGCCTTTCGAAACACACACAAACACACACACATGCAGTTGAGAGCAAAACTTAGGGGTCAAGCACAGACTCAGGCCATTCATCTAGCACCCCTGGATCGTTTGGTGGGGGCCGGGGTTAAAAGCCTTGCTCTGGTGCTTACATTTACTGCGCTTTGCAAGTATTTACATTCGTCTTAAAACAGTACACTTGTCTGCATGCCAATGCATATCACTGTAGTGTGTGCCCCCTTATGGACTGTTAGAGCAATTACATTTTCACATTTTTTTGTTGTATTTGGTCGTCTCTTGCTTTGCTTAATAGCAGAACATCTATTTTTAACTACAACATTCTGGGAAACTTACATTGCTATTTTCTATATAATTTCCCACGTTTATAACATTACTTATATGTTGAAGTGTACTATGCATTGTATACCGTGATGATGCATGATTTTAACTGACGTATGGACTACTTGTCTTAGTTTCAAACATTTTGGCAAATAAAGTATTATAACGTATATAACGTAATACATTATTACTGATCTTATTACCGAAGGCTGTCGTTTGATATACTCCACTTACATGTTGGGAAAAGTACACCCGTCGCGTCTGTGCGTATTACGTCATCACGCATGCGTGCCTGTCGTATGTAGGAAGCGTTATGAAGATAGCCATCCATATCGAAAGGCAGACATTGCTTCTTATATTGTAAACTGAAAAAATACAGAATCACAGCCTGTTTTATTTAGGCATACTGCCACCCTTTCAAGCGGAGAATCCTGTCGGTTTAAATTTGAAGTTTTGTCAGCGGGGACCGACATGTCAGAAACATACGGTATGTCAGTGTAAAAACAACAGCCGGCTCAGGATGTCATTGTACCACTTCATCATCCGAGAATGTAGTTTTACTTCCAGAATCGACAACTTTGCATGTCAGTTTAGCGTTCTGTTCTGAAAGTGGGGGCAAAGATGCCCTTTTCTTAATCTCTTTTAAATGGTATATGTAGCCACCCAAAGTTATTTGAACTTGGTTTTGGGTAGCTAGCTAGCTAAATATTAAGAAACACATGTATTTCCGGAACTTCGCTAAGCGATCGATAGTTTTACGAATTTCAAATAACGATATCAGTGTTTTTTTATTTCCGGTCCTCCCCGTCAACCTTCTACTTAAAGTATCAGCTGTCGATCCACTGCCAGTCTTTATTTATATGACAATAAGATACCGATATCGTGTGATATTTAAAGCAGTTGCAGATAATATACTTTTTAAGTGAGTCACGTAGGCCACCGAATCGCGACATCGGTCTGAACTGATAGCTCGGGTTCATAAATGGCGTCTTTAAAGTGAACACTTTAAATCAAACGACCTCTGCAGTCCGGTCAGCACCGCATTAGTTGACAGGAGCAGCGCTGGGTGCGGGAATGTGAACAGGTTGAATGACTTATATTAGGATGAACCTATATCAACAACGTGTCTGAGTGGGGAAAACTAACCAGACAGTGGCGGATCGTGGATAGACCTCTGCTTACGCCTTCGGATATTAACCATTTTGACGGCCGACGTTATCCAGATGGACTGCTACACTATTTCTGTAATGTTGGTCGATTTTACTAAATGGAGTCCCCCGTATTTGTAGCAGGCGGTGCAGCCTAATATTTACAATTGATCCTATTTCGAGCCGTCTATTTGTAATGCAGTCTGTAACATGATGAGTGCCTCCTGCTCACGTGCCGACTTTGTTAATCCTAGGAAAGACCCACGTGCTTTATTTTTTTATTTTTTTTGGGGGGGGGCGCTTTATGTTATAGTCTTGTATCTTCAAGTATCTTCCCTGAAATGAAAGCCGAAGAAAAGTGTAACTGCAAGGATATCGATGACGCCTTGAATCCAGTAGAAGGCTCTTCTGCTATCCCTTACATGGAATGTAATAGAGGCTGCACGTATTGTCAGTAAATAGGCTACTTCCTCATGCTAATGGTTTTGCATTAATGCCAGCGAGAGACCCCGCTATTGTCTCCATCGATTTCGGTTCTGCTTCTTTCATCTTTATGGAATTCAGTCAACCTGGGTGAAGGTTACACCAGTAAGCCACTGGTAAGCTTTTGCAGATAAGTGCCGCGCCTACATATAGGCCAGAGATCTAAAGACAGGGTACTTGTTGGTGTCAAAAAATAAGTGATTAAATGACATGCGTGTTTTATTGGTTGTCTCATTCTAAATAGTTTGTGTGCAGTGGGGACTCGCATCAGTCATGGGGCTAGAATTTTTTAGGCAGCAAGAATAGGTGGAGGGCAAGAGGGCAGTTAAACTTTAGCTTAACTAATAGTTCTGCAATATTCCTGCCCAGACTCACTTTCAGATGTAAAAGATACTCATCTCCTGCTCTTCCTCATATTGCTTTAACATAAATTGATCTTTGTTGTATTTTGGTTTCTGTCCAAACTGATCAGTATTTTGTCCTCTTAAAATTTGTTTGCGTCTTCCTCTAATTGAATAGTCTCTTACCTGCAGTAACTGACAGGCTGACGAATTCAAAGAGACCAATAATTCAGCCCTGTTCTTTAAGAGTTCCTTTTTTTGGGGGGGGGGGGGGTGTTTTTCCCCCATTTTCCTTTTGTCAAGGATTCTGACTTTTAGCTGCCCAGGGGCAGTGGGTGCTGGCCTGCTTGAACTCAAGATCACATCATCTACGCAGGCGTTTATTACTCTAAATAATGTATTTATATAGTCGTGTATTCATCATTATTTACTCCAGTTTACTATTAAGAGCATCAGTGTCAATATGTCTTCGATGCCATTGTTTAGCAATAGTCGCTGATTGTGTAGTATAGAATACTTAAAAACAATGAAAACAGTAAGTGAAAGACCTCTGTAGCATTGATTACCTTTATCTCTGCAACGACCTGCATAATTATTCTGTATAATACAGGGCTCCTCTCCTTTTATATTCAGACATAATACTTTTCTTTTCTGTTACAGGATAATGTTGGGCTCGACATGGCTTTGATTTTAGTCAGTTATCATATATATGTTTTCTGCATTCTGTGGGCTAATTTCGTTAACTGGCCGACTGATTCGTGTCTGCGTTCGGCTCCCAGCTCTGCTTAATGCATTGAGTCTGATGGTCGGCATGCTCACGTGGATGTGAGTGAATCCTTCCCTGGGCTCAGGGTGTGGGTTCCTGATTGGAGTGGCGGGGGGTTGCTAGTGAAGGTCTTCTCATGGCTCAGGATGCAGAACCTGCCTTTCAGCCACGGGTCACTCAAACTGTCCTGTGGCCTAAATGCATGGGAGGCTGGAACAGCTGGAAAAACGCTTCCAAACTCCTTGGGAAGTTTCAGTCTGTGCATACAGGCTTTTTTTTCCACCATTTCCCCTGACCTTATTGGTACAGTTAGTAATTAAATGCAGACACTATTTATATAAGTACTGTTGCCCAAGTTCAGCAGTGAAATAGCATTTATTCTATCCTTGGCACGCACACGGTGGTCAGCTGGCTTCAATAACAGAAATACCCTGTTTATTTGTTTGTTTATATTAGGCGTCTGTAGCCTTGCGGTCAGTGGATCTAAAGCCCATTGTAAGCATGAGTATAGGACTAAATGTACAGAGAAATGTTTCCCTGCACAGAGAATGTAAAGGCCACAGTGACAGCAAGCAAATTCACAATGGCGGGAATAACCGGAAAGCTTAGTTAACAGGGATAATTAAGGCTTAAATCGATTAAGGGGATGGCTAAGTAGGTGAGCTTGAGGACCAAAACTTGCCAAGGTCTCCTTACATAGGACTAAGTAAAGGTGCTTTATAAAATATCCTGCTGTAAAAATGGTGAGTTGCTTCAAATAAAATCCTAAGTGAAGGAATAATAAGAGGCAGCTCTGAAATTGACCCGGTGCTGGATCCATGTGTTTCGTTTTTGTCTTTCCTCTCATTGCAGATTTTCTCTTCAAGTTCCTGGTGATCGGCAGCGCGGGGACAGGGAAGTCCTGCCTTCTTCATCAGTTCATTGAGAGCAAGTGTACGTCAAGCTGGCTTCTGCTCGCACTTGTATGTTTGGGGGCAGCAGCATGTTCGTGAGCTTCTCACCTCTTTTCCTAGATTCACATGCAGGGTTTTTTATGCTTGGAATTATGGGAAGCTCCATAGTTCTGCTTTTTGGTAACTCTGGGCTGTTTAACGCACTCTATTGTGTTGTAGGGGAAGGTGGATAATTGGCTATAGTTTCAGATCTCTCTTCTGATCCCCTCTGATCCTTCCTCTTGAAGCATGTTCATCGTAGCGTTGAGGCTAGCAGGGAGAGCGTACCTGTGTGCCCGTATGTTTTTGTTCCTGTAAGAATGGTACTTTTGTCCATGATATTGGTGTAACAGTCCAGCTCTCTGCTGTTGCCCCCACCCCAGTCAAACAGGACTCGAACCACACAATCGGAGTGGAGTTTGGCTCACGGGTCGTCAACGTCGGTGGCAAGACAGTGAAGCTTCAGATCTGGGACACGGCCGGCCAAGAGCGGTTTAGGTATGGGGCTCCATTTTGGCTAGTAGGGCATGACCCAAATGAGGTGCAAAGCTGTTTGGAGTCTTCTGGGTACAAGTCAAGGAGTGATATTTGCAAACTCTGCAAGTACATTCAGATAAATTGGGAGTATTGTGACTGGAAAGGGGTTGTTTCAAATAAGCGGCACTATCAAGAGACCAAAGCTGGATCGCTTCTTTTTGTCGTAGGTCAGTGACTCGCAGCTACTATCGAGGGGCAGCCGGAGCTCTCCTGGTCTATGACATCACAAGGTAACGAGAAAAACGCATTTTGAATAGTTTTCAGAAAAGCCCAGCGGCACGTTTCGAAAAACAGGCCCATTGGAGCAAGACTAATGTTACAGAACGGGCGAGATGGAAGCCAGCATGTCCCTCCTCACTTCACCTTCATCGCCTTGTCAAAGAAATCTCGATAGCAGATCCGGCGAAGGTCGCGCGGCTCGGACGCGATGCTCTCTGCCGCAAAGGCTGACGAGAAGCGATGAAGGCGGTGTTTCATTTAATAAAGTCCAAGTCCTTGAGGCAGTTACCGGGGCACCGTCATGGTAATCGAATGGCATGAAGGCTGTAATGCAATCTGACAGGGCCTTAATAAAGTGTCCCCTGCCGACGGGGTTTAGTCAACAGCCTGAAGTCGATTAGGTGGTACTCTGTTGAGGCTTTGTATCTATCTGTCCTGCCGTCTCCGTGGCACTGGCCTATCAGCCGAGAGACGTACAACGCTCTGACCAACTGGCTAACGGACGCCAGGACGCTGGCCAGCCCTAACATCGTCATCATACTCTGTGGGAACAAGAAGGACCTGGATGCCGACCGGGAGGTGACCTTCTTGGAGGCCTCACGCTTTGCCCAGGAGAATGGTAACCACCCACTCCCCCCCTCCCACATTATCCTTTCTCTGTAGGGTGCTAGGACGCTAACGCAGACTTGCTGGCTTACTGCTCTCTGACCCCTGACCTTTGTACTCAGTACTGCCCCTCAACCGTAGGTGATTTTACCAGGGCTGTAGAGGGTGCAATTGCACCCCCTACTGGTCAGATGGAAATTAACATTAAGTTTCTTAATTCAATAAAATTTATTTATATTAAGTGATGTTTGAAAATGTGATTTGTGTTAGCCATATGAATGTGATATACTAAATACATGTACAATAAATTATTTATTTTACAATTTTTGTTAATTTTTATTTCTTTCTTTATTTTTACACAAAATGACCAGTGGGGCAAACCTGCCCCCCCCGGGAGATTAGCCTATGAGTCGCCTTTGCTCTCTGAATATTGACTCTTCCCTCCAGCCCTCGCTGTTCCTGGAGTTTTAACGTTACCCGCTTCCCTTTAGTCCCTCCCCCCCATTATCAGGGCCGTTTTAGTCGATGGCTAACCCCAGTCGCATGAGCCTTTCCCTTGACGTGCTTCTCGGCCCTCTGTTATCGCCGCCGCCACGCAGAGCTGATGTTCCTGGAGACGAGCGCGCTGACGGGCGAGAACGTGGAGGAGGCCTTCCTCAAGTGTGCCCGCACCATCCTCAACAAGATCGAGTCAGGTGTGTACCCTCTGCGTAGCGTTGGGCCACGTTTATTTGTGGCCATGACCAGTTTGGTTTTGTAGAGGTTCAGACTGATATTTAGTAAATATTTTTGTAGAGCTTAATTAGCTGGTGTTAATAGTAGAGCTTTGTGGGGCACCAAGGCGAGAATGTCTTAAGACCCTTTCACTCATGCCTGTAAAATGAGTTAATTTTTTGCCTTTTCACACTATTAAAAAAATCCTTTGTTTGGGTCTAATCTTGTTTAGGTAAGGTACACTGTGCAGGTCACGTAGTGGGTAAATTTCTGACCAGTAATCAATAAACTACATCATCCAGATACAGGCCCCAATAAGTAACTTTGGGTAAGATAAGTAACGGATAAATCATGACGAGGTGTGTGGTTAATAAAAAAATATTCCACAACAACTAGGTGTAGTGATGAACTAAGCTGGAGCTGATTATTTCCGTATTAGCCCAATCCTCATTGTGGTTTATCTCGCTAATACCACGGCTAATGAACTAAAAATAATAATGGAATAAATTAGTCACAGTAAATTTTTCAAAGGAATATTATTTCAATTAGCATTTAATAATGTTCCAATTTGCTCTTAAAAATATAGTCCCTATAAGGGTAGATCATCTGGTCAGGCTTCTCACTGGAAGCGGCGGTTAAGTTACCATAGAAACCGTCAACAACAGGCGCTGGCATTTTGAAAATCAAGGAAAATTATGCTGAAAAGAATGACTCCTTATTTATGAGTAAAAAAATCACAAGGGTTTTTATATTAGCATGCTTAAAAGGCATAAATATGTACCATAATGAAATTAGCGCACAGTAATATAGAACTGTTAGTAAGCTGCCGGAAGTACATGTACGCGAAAATAATTACGACACTCATGTGACATCTCTGGACCAATAAGAAAATAGTATTTTCCAAAGCCTGGTATAAATGATAGTACACTGAACTTTGTATTTATGCAATAAATTATAATGTGTATATTTGAGTATGCATATACATAATGCTTTGCAAATAATATGAATTTAATTCAAGCTATTTAAATATGTGAATGTCCTTCTAACGTAGGCGAGCTCGACCCAGAACGGATGGGTTCGGGGATCCAGTACGGCGACGCCTCACTAAGGCAACTCCGCCAGCCCAGAGGCACCACGGCACCGACCAAGCAGCAATGCAACTGCTAGGACCTGGCCCCCTACTCCCAGATGCTCAGGGCGCCCCCTCCAGGTTGGTTTTGCCCACTGCAGCACCATGCTCTCTCGCACTTATAATCGGCGATGTCGATGTTTGTTAATATTTTGACATATGAGTTATAATTTTATATTTTCACTTTCAGAGCTGTATTTCTGGGTTAAAGTTAATGTGTCAGATGAGTTTTCAAGGGCTGCAGTTTCTATAGAATGATTATGTAAATGAACATGAGTGTGGCGTGCCGATTTTAAATATGGCTGCTACAGCCTGGAGTTTCAATTCCTTGCGGGCTAAAATAGCAGCACTTGTGAAATGTCATAATGTTGCTACGCTACAAATTCATTAAATTATATAATTAATTGAAAAGCACGATGAATAATGAAGGGAAGAGAATCAGACTTAAAACGCTGCTGTGAATTTCTCACTAACGGATCATAGGGGAATGAGGGCATTTAATTGGATATTTAATTACACATTATGATAAATGATGTAGATCGCCAAAATAGACCTTAAGCAGCATGCTGTAGACACCTCACTTGGTCATTTAAATCATTTTAATTTAAAACAAAAGAACGTTATGAACGTTTGTACGGCCATGTGCTGTTTTACACGCCAGTGCCTTTTCAAAGGCTAAAAATCGTGTTTAACGCCATATTTGTGTTTTTGCCAAGTAATGACGCAGGAATGCACAGTTATGTACTGAGGGAATGGGGGGGGGGGGGTGTACGCCTGGCTTGGTCGGTGGCACGGGGCACTAATTACACCCCACCCTCTGTCTGTCTTCCAGCTCTTGGCTGTGGCTCGGTGTGCAGGACTCCCCACCATGCTCTTTGACACCCCCCCCCCCCACACACACACCCCCGCCCCATCGAAGATCCTGGATCGCTCGAGAGCGACACCTGACCCCAGACTTTTGGAAGCACATGATCCTCCCCCGACCCCCTCCACCCCACCCATGGGGGCCGGGCAGGTGGTGATTTCTGGCTCGACATCGTACCTCTCTTGGGCCCCGGGCCCCGGGCCCCTCACATGACGGGTGTTTCGACTCCTTCCAGGACCATACGCAGCGATTTCTGATTCTCACACGCAATTGGTGGCGGCCGGTTTGTGGAGGGTAAGGATTCTTGTGGGGGGTGGGGGTTTACCGATCATTCATGTTCCTTGTTCCAAGGCCGCTCTTGCGATCTCTAAACGAGTTGTCGACTAGCGTGTGTTTAAAATATATATTTATATGTATGCCAGTCACTCCAAACCGGCTCTCATTTTTATTTCAGACCTTTTTAAGATGGGGGGGGGGGTGCAATAGCATTTGGGGCTTCTTGTCCTAAAACCTTCTGTGATGTCTTCTCACTAATATGGCTCCACTTGTAGTGGCTGTCGCCCTTTGCAGAGCTGTGGTAGAAAAGACGGGTTAATTTTAGGAGATGCGCACTGACCGTGGTGGATTGTCTCCTGTCAGTTCTGTGGCCCTGGGCACTCGCATGACGCTGGTTGATAGCAGATGTCGCAGAATGTTTCATGAGCAGAAATGAAATTTTTAAACAGTTTTTTTCCCCTCAAGTTGGTCAGTTGGGTAACTGCTGTATTTTCTTTACTATATTTTTTTTGCAAAGAAATAATATTTTCCAGTTCTGTGGCCTTTGATTTTCACCCATATTGATCAATATTGTATAGATATTACCATACCATAGGGCAGTCTACTAAAAGCACAAGGTATGGCGAATTTATTCAGTTTTAAAAAAAAGGGAGAGCGTGACTGCTTGTACATAGTTATTTGGCGCGTATGTAATGTTGTCATTGTGTTACTGTGCTGCAGTCTACCAAAAAGGAGCCTGTTGTTTGGTCGTGATTTATTCCCGTCACTGATTCGGCTGCAGGGGCTGATTCACAGCAGCTGGGCTTGGTAATATCTCCCCCCCCCCTCCCCAGTCATTGGCCCTCCTTCTTGTCACTCCTATGTGTTTACTTGAATGGCTCCACCCAAGTTTAGTTTGTCATTAATTGGCGATTTTGCTCTTTTTTTTTCATACACATCTTAACGTGACAAAAGGAAATTTACTGGCTCCATCCACCCCTCACCACCCCCACACCATAGTAATTTTCGTTGTTCTGCTGTTATTTGAGAGGTGTACTACTGCGAGTTTTAATTCACGGCTGCATTGTTTGTAGGAAAACAAGTCTTTCTCCTGTATAATTATGGTCTTTGGTTTTAAGGCGTTTTTAAATTTTTTGCCTGGAATATAACATTAGGGGTATATGCAAAAAAAAAAAAAGGTTAATTATATAAATATATATAAAGTGTAAAATACGTCTGACTGAATGAACGTGTTTACGCTTTAAAAAATTTCCAGTGAACTGGTGAAATTGAGAATTCCTTGGTATTAAGGTGGTAAGATTCAGCCGTGTTTCATTTGAGATAACACTCCCAGTTCTTGCATTCTCCACCCCATTTCAAGGTGAAATGGTTATACTGGAGCTCTAAGTGTTTGTGAAGATTTGGTGATCCAGTTAACTGGGAAATAAAATTACTGTGCAACTATGTCTTAATACTGTGACTGTGTAGCATTATTTATAAGGAATATTTCTTTTCCCCCAGCTGTTTTTGTGCAGTAGTATTATTGTTTTAAGAATTTGTAAAGCAGCTAATAGTATCCCAAACTGGATTTGAAAAAGAGTAAAGGTATATTTATAAGAGCCAATGGACTTGGAACATTCCAGAAGAGTTTTGTGCTGTGTTACTGCAGACACATTGAAAACGCCTCTAACCAGCCCTTTGCTAAGTCTTATTGCTTTGCTGCAGATGACATTTTGCAATTTGCCATTACTCTGTTTGTGTGCAGTGTGGTTGGTTGTGGAATAACTGGATTAGACTGTGTGGATTGTAAACCTGACACACAGTAGCAGAAAGCGTGTGCATATCCGTCCACTGAAATGCGTGTGGTATTGGGTTCAAGTAGGACCCCGCCCCCCAATTCCCTGGTCTATTTGACAGAAGTTACCCACTTTGCCCTGCAGATAAATGCTCTATTGTTACTTAGTAACCAGTGTAATCTTATCACTGCTATATATCAGAATCATCTATAATGTATATAAAAAAAGTGTTTTTGTGGGTTGCTTGTGAATTTTAAAGATTGCAGGTTATAACTAAAATGCTTGTATGTTTGTCTTATTACCACTTTTGGGTAATGATTATTTATATTTATGTTGGTACAGTTTCATCTGTGTGTTTGCTGGTATACGGAAGTAATCTCCATTCGGGGTTGTTCGTGTGATCTGTACGTTTTTGCGTTTGCTCCTTCACCGTTCGCCGTGATCTTCAGTTCTGACGGCGTGAAGCTGTGCTTGCTTCGTCCGCTCTCAACGTCCCGTCTGTCCGTGTGAGCATGCCCTTCCCTTCGCCTCGTTGAGGAGATCCGCAGGGTTGTGAATGCCCTTTGGTTAAGGATTTTGTCGTAGCCTCGCGCAGTGGGAGACCCAGCGTCAGCCCATTCCCATACCGATTCGTCCAATCAGGAAAGCCGGCCGCGACGCCAGATCTCCTGGACACGCCGTTGGG
The DNA here is from genome assembly GCA_026781145.1 of Hippopotamyrus pictus. Lineage (NCBI taxonomy): Eukaryota > Metazoa > Chordata > Actinopteri > Osteoglossiformes > Mormyridae > Hippopotamyrus > Hippopotamyrus pictus. The sequence goes on along the minus strand of JAODLC010000040.1, from coordinate 9,792,134 downwards.
ACGGCCTTTACGTTAGGAGCCTTGTGGAACTGGCGCAGAAAAGGGGAAGAGCGATCAGGAAGGAAGGCTGATCGTTTTATGTGGGTATTTGCGGTAATCCGCCTTTATGGATGTTTGTCCATTGCCACGGATTGGGAGAATAAGCGGTGGATCAGGATAGATAAAAGTGGATTCATTCATCTCTCACAGTCCCAAAATTTCACTCTGAGCAAATCTATCATGACCACTAGATGGCAGATTTATACAACAGAACAATAGGTGCAATACATATTTTCTTTGTTACTTATGTCTATTAACGGTGTATGTTGCTCATGACAGAAAACGGTTAGTTATAAGATGTATGTGCCATTGATAATGTTTGACCACGGGACGGGTATTTAGAAACGTCAGACTTGATTAAAGAACAAACCAATACCCTGAACCAGGCACTACTCTACCCAGCTGAATGGTTTTGAGAACAGAACCATCTGACATCCCACACACTGGCGATTAAACTTGCTGTCTTGTGTAACCTCTGTGTCATCATCTGCCAGGCACTTCATTAATAACATTTTGGAAAATGAAATTTCACTTTCCTTGGCAATCCACTGTAACAAGACCGAGAATAAATCGAATTCATGATTACAAAATGTCTCATGTCGATATTTTATGCTGACTTTGTTGTTGATAAGCGTAAAGTGTTATTTGATGCTTAGAAATGGTGGATAAATGGTTTTGTTCATACCATTAATTCAGACGACATACATCGCTACTTGAATCAAATGGCATACTTAAGGCAAATTCTTTTACATTTACTTTTACTGTATATATACATGTTCAACAGAAGAGAATAGCATTAGACTTCAGCAACAGGATAATGACAATAGCACCTTGCAGCACTCAACACACTCGCTGGTGGTAGGGAAACGAGTAGTACTGGGAATCACTAAAGCCATGTGTAACATTACATGTTCATGACCCATTCAATACCAACAAAATACTAAGAGCAACATGGAAAACTTGCTGTGTGTAGCTGGCTGCACCTAAACAGACAGTATGGCGAAACAGTTTGGTCCTCTTCACCATAGCGGGCAGAAAAAGTGATTTTTTTTTTTGCCATTTGGCTGAAGTCCAGACCAGCCTGTTCCGACCCATTCCTGAACAGGCCCCTAGCCATCGACTTCTGGTTCACCACCAAGCATGCTTCAGTAAACTAATCAGGGGACTGATTAGTAGTTTATTAAAGTGTGCTGGCAGAAGGAATGAGCAATTATATGGAGCGACCAGAATTGGTGAAGACATGCTGTTGATTTTCGCCAACCGGTGGCGGTTGAGGCAGCATCCCTCAGCACACTAACGGACTCGGGCGAGCATAAGGTCAGACCCTGGGGACCGGCGATGTCTGTCTCACGGCTCCGAGCACAGATCCCCCTACAGCACCGGCCTGGAGCCCAACGGCCACGGACGGCTTGGAGAGCTGCCTCACAAATGTCGTAACTCAGTCAAGTGCCGCTGATCTTTTTGTTTGTTTTTAATCAAAAGTGCTCAGGTCGCACTAACGACCCACATATTCTATAATCCGCCCGAACCTGGTTTCAGGCGCACCTGATGGGTGATTCACTCTATGCCTCATTCAAAGCTACTTTGACTGCCACGATTTGCAGCTGCAGGCCAAAAATATATCGTTCATTTGCAGTTTCATTATTCAGGTATTTGATTATTTCACATCTGTGCAGGGAGGGGTGGCTAAGGAAGTATGAGTAAGATCTAGCCCACCATGAATTCACCTGATATATACAAGCTCAGGTCAAGCAGTGAGATTATAGATTACGCAAAGGGAGACAAAACAATACAGAAAGAAAAATGGCTACAGGTGATTGGTGTCCGATCTTTAAGGCCCCACCTCAGCACCATCCCTCCAGTCTATCCCTGGTCCCTCATTGGCTGAAACACAGTCTGAATTACACAATAAACACAGCATGTGTCCCATGGAATAAAGCAGGGCACATCCCAGCAGCTGGTTTTCCCACCTTGTGGCATCCCCCCTCCCCTTCTCTTTGAGGGGTGAAGGTGTTATGTTGGATCAAACTAATGAACACCGGCAATAGCATGAAACTGCACAGCCTTCATCCAGTTAACACAGCCAGCGAGTAAAAAAATTAAGTATCGACCCGGCTGGGAGAATTAAGGGTGGTAATTGTTTATGTAACATCAAGCTTTATATTTAAACTTTGAAACTGTAAATGCTGTAAACTTCCATGTCTGTCAGCAGACCCGTTTCTACGAATGGGCAGCGAGATGCAGGTAGGCAGGCAGTTCTTGGCCAATGTGGTGCTCATTAGCTGTAGTAGTGTTTCCGGGGGGGGGGGGAGGGGGGGAGTACACTGCTGCTCCATTCAACCATTCAACTGCATAGCATGACACTGCACAAAAGAAAAAAAAAAAAAGCACAAGAACTCCTGAATCTAACTGGGTTCGGGGACGGCGGGACAGGGACTCCGCTAAAGTGGATGGGTCGGGTCAAAAGGCCTGTCCCTCAGTGTTGATTTAAGGAGGGGCCTTCCTGGGCTATCAGCTGATTGGGGACCGTGGAGGGGGATGGGCTGTCCGAGCAGAACGCCTACTCCAGGGACTGAAGCATGAGAAGCTGCTTCAGCACCTTGGTCTGGCTCGTCTCCCGGATCTCTCCTGCCAGGAACATCTCATCTACCACGGTGTACACCTGAGATGGAGTGGGGGTGGGGTCAGTACACCACAAGTACATCTTGTACATATTTATTCAAGTCTTTCTGGATGGTGAAGAACCTAATGACAGTTTTATAGTACATCACTGGCTATTCAAAAATAGTCATTTAATGGGAATCGGTCATTTAATGTATAGCTAATTACATAGCCATGTAATGAGGAAAACTGCATGATTATTTGCGAATGCCACTGAAAATGTCCACAAATGGTATCATTAGGGATTATTCATATTAATTCACAGTAATTTTAAATTGTAATTTCAAATGCGCTATATGTTAATTTTACATTATTAATTTTCATGCCTTCAAAAGGCTTAATGATAATTTCTGTAATGGTATGTAAATACCGCTGTATCAGTCTCCAAAGCAACAGGCCGTACATATATTTGTCTTTTAAACGATCCATATACATAAAAAAATTTAACTAATTAAAAGCATATGAGGCAACAATATTCAGTAGCTGGCTGGAACAAACCATTTAGCCAGTGGGAAACATGGTTTGATTAGTACAATCAACTCAGATTAATTTATGTTTAATGCAGTGGCAGCATCTGTTGTGTTTAAATATCTCACAGGAGTCTAACAAATATGCAGGTTCTTTTTTTTTTTTTTTTTTTTTTTTAATGTCGGCAGCATTTTATTAGGGTTTAGCGTGTAGGTGGCTTTGAAAATATCTCCAGCAATTAAACCAGAAGCAGTGATTAATAATCATCAATAGCAACTCTCTTAATTACTCACTGTTACTACAACATATTTAAAGCTTAATTGTCAGATTTTCATAATTCTGCAGTGCTTCTCTGTTGCCATGGCACCACTGAAGTAATACAAAAGAAATATTCATGTCCACCTACAGTTACTTTAACTCCTTTCGGTACAGAGTTGCTTGCGTAATGATCATTCTCACTCACCACTAGGGAATGTTTATATATATATATATATATAAAATAAAATAACGAACTAGGTTGGATACGTTTCAGTGAGATATCCTACCTTGTAGAAGTTAAACACCAGATCCAATTCACACACATTGTGGAAATACTCGTTCAAAACCTGAAATAAAAATTTTCAAAATAAATACCAGAAAGCTTTCTGTGCTGTGTGTGTGCACATGCAATTGCAGATACCTGTAACCATCTCAATCATCCCCACATCTGTACATTCATATGTTTGTGGGAGACTCTGTTAAACACAGCTTGAACCGAACTGGAGAGCATACGGCCCATGTGCCTGTATCTGCAACGTGGCTGAGTGGAAAATCCCTTGGCCTTTACCTAACCTTCAGTAAACAACATTAAATACTCCCTAAAAGATATTGCAGAGCGAAATTGTCTGCCCTGTGTTGTAGAAGCCTCCTACACTGGAAAATAAACTGGTTTTGGGTTAGCAGAATCGGTACTCGCCAGAATCATCGGAATACGGTGTGTGCGCTTGTGTATGTGTGTGGAGAGAGGGTAATGAGATTCCAGGTTCCAGAGCTCTTGAACTCATGCGCCCTTGTAGTTTAGACTCCTGCAGTTTCCCCTTCACTCTGCATTCCTCCTGCTGTCCTCTCGCACAGTGGGAGCTTAACGCGAATGCCACAGCACCCTACTGAAACGCCGTGTTCCCATTAACTGGTCACATCAGTCGAATGTCAGCTGAGGTTTGACGTCAAAAACATCAGTGTTCATTCTTTGGGATACTTTTGGGCCACATTTGCCAAATAGCATGCTGCTATAAACCTTGTCCTTGGTGCTTCAGGAATGAGCTGCATTCATGTTCACCGATAATGGTTACAGGAGGACTGATTCAAGTGGCTGGTGGCCCTTTAAACCTCTCGACTCGTCTCTAAAAGCAAAAGGCAAATTTGGATTTGGCACAATGAATTTTGAACTAGGGCAAACATCGCTACTGAAACAATATTATCTATACAAAAACAGAAGGATGCTAGGGACAAGTGTGCTTGTGTGTGAGGGTGTCTGTTACCTCTACAAAGTTGTGAATGCCTTCCAGGTACGCCAGGTTGTTGTCTGTCACATCCACGCAAATACAGAAGTACAAGCCGGCATAGCGCCTGTAGATGATCTTGAAGTTTCTGAACTGTAGGAGGTGTGAGAGAGAAAATAAGGGCATGTGCACAAGTGACAGAAAAAAAACAACACTTTTGCATGGCTAAGCAACTGGGATTTCAATGAATTATCACATTCCGGACAGTCTTCATCAAGCATCACGAGGTCAACGCAGATGGAAGAAGGCAATGCGGTTGACGGCGTTACTAGTGAGGCTGTCTGTCTAGCTGTCTAGTTTCTGTATTGTCAGCAGTCTTCATGCTCAAAGCCAAATTGCAATATTCTACTTAGAATAGCAGCACCAGACTGTACATACAGATAATATTTTAAGGAATTTGTTTATACCATATTGACCACTCCGAGGATCATGACTTTAGCGTGGTAGAGAGCTTTGCATGTTTTAGCAATCCTCAAAGCTTTGCCATCCAGAGCTTGATCTCTTCCTAGGGCTTCTTTTGTTGAACAGGTATGTGAGGAGAACCCAGATTAAAGATCAAAGAAAGACCCTCCTGAAATTAAGCAGAGTACCCTGCATGGAATAAGCTTACCAGGACCCACTGCTTGTATCTCCTGCTTAGAAGCTTCCCACGAGGAAAGACTTGGTGGGTATGAGGAAACTCAAGTTGTGCAACTGGTGTTCTACCTCAGTGGACAAGAGGGTCACCTATCAGACTGCAAGTTCCGGGGGGCACTCAGTTTGTGTGTATGTACCCAAGTGCAGTTTCAGTATGCAGAGCAGAGGTGCTTGAAAGGGCAGAATTATCAACCAATCAGCACTCAGCAGCGATCTGGATTCAGTGCCTGCGGAGGACAGATGGACCAGGACGGCCTAAATGAGCAATCGGGGTTTGCTGGGGATGTCTGACCGAAGCCCCCGCGTGGGGATAAATTTAGCACACAACTCTAGCAAAACTTCTCCCATGTGCCGAATGTGGAAGGGGACACTGAATATAGCAGGGGTCTCCAACTCCGGTCCTGGAGAGCTACTATCCAGTAGGTTTTCTGTCCCACTTGGCTTCTGATGAGCCACACCTGGCCTGGTATTTACCTGAGAACAGGTCTGGCTCCTCAGAAGCCGGGTATGATAGAAAACCTACTGGATGGTAGCTCTCCAGGACCGGAGTTGGAGACCCCTGGAATAGACCATGTTCAAGGCCAAAAATTTCAGGAGCCTCAAAGAGCTGTGGCCAAAAGGCAGATGGTATCTGTTGTGGTGGTAACCCTAGGACCCACCAGTGAACACTCAGGGCGTCAGATATCGGGTGCAACAAAGTGTCTGGACACCAGCTTTTTGATACTGTACAGATCTTTACTTACAGCCACTTTAAATCATGTTATGGCTGCTGAGCAGTCCCTTTCTTCACCGCCAATTCAGTGCTTACCGTTTCCATAATATACCAAAACAGGAGCATGTGGTGTGCTCCGCTAAATGAATTTAATAAACAGGATACACTGATTTTATACAGATTACAAACTTTTGGGCATCACAATACACCTCATTGATAATTTAGGCATACTACTAAATCTGCTTATCAAATTTTGAGTGTAAACACCTGTTCAGCACTGAAAAGCCAGTGTCCAGTCAGATTAGTAAACCTGTTACGTAAAACCCTGGAAACCAATGGTGAAGGAAGCAGTCAAGCTGAAGGTGGAGGCTGTCAGGGCAATATTTCCTTGGGGCATCTCCCAAGACAGCTGATCGGTCCTGAGAAGCCAGAAAGGCTACAGGGAATGCGATTGTGTAGGCCAAATTTCATAAATAAGGAGCTTGAAGAGGTCATGGAGAGAGACTGTCAGGTGACCACGAAGATGTTGTGGCAAAGCCGTAGGAGGAACAGGCAAGGACCCCTTTCAGGCTGTGTTCAGCAGGAGTGGGGAAGTACTGACTAACTGGGGGATATTGTGAATTAGTGGAAAAGACACTTTGAGAAACTTCAATGGATGGATATACATTCTCACCAAAAGGTAGCTGGAAGTTGCTTGGGTGGTTGGGGACCTCCATGGTGGAAAGGCTGCAGGAGTATATAAGAACCCATCCAAAGAGGTTGAAAGCACCAGATGATGAGGTGTCACGACTGACACACCTCTTCAATTTTGCATTGAAAGCGGATAAAGAATCTCTGACCTGACAAACCAGGGTGGGAATCCTCAGTTTTAAACAGGGGGACTAGGTGTGTTCCACATGCCCAGGTTCATACTATGGGAACCTCTGCAGGAACATGTGATACTGGGACTGCTACGGCCTGTATTTGGCCCCTGTATGAATGTAGCAGGAGTTGTGTCTGCATACTTGGCACAAAAGTGAAGTAATTTATAAAGGGTACTGGCCTCCGGCAAGGGTACAACTCATCTCTGCTGCAGTTTGTGATTTTCATGAACAGGATATCAGGCGTACCTGTGCCTGAAAAGGCATCCGGTGTAGAGAATTAGAACTAACATGCCTTCTGCTTGAAGATCATGGCATTCTTTTGGACAAGAGTAGATGGCTCCTTTCATGTGAACAGGAAGGGTATTCCCTTAGTGAAGAAATTTAATTATCCCACGATCTTGTTAAGAGGAAATGTGAGATCGAGAAGCAAACCAGTTTGGTCACCATTTCATCACCCATTCTCTTGATTTGTGCTTAATGACTGAACAAACAAGGACCCAAGTACTACTTTCTCCACAGGGTTGCAGGTTCCCTTTCGATGACAGTGTGAGGAGTCAGGAGACACTGAAGGACCTCGAAAAAGAGTCACTGCTCCTTTGGTCCAAGAGAAGCCAACTGTGGTGATTCAGACTGGGAAGGATGGCACCAGTTTGGCTGACAGGTAAGCTGTTCCAGGTGCATCCCACTGGGCAGATGCCTCAGAGCAGACCCAGGACATGCTGAACAAATGATATATCCTACCTGGCTTAGGAATGTCTGGGGAACCCCCAGTACAAGCTGGATTCTGAGACCGTGTGAGCGAGGTCTGGTCTTACCTGCTTGGTATGCTGCCATCATGACTCTCACCAAGAAAAGCAGTGTGAAAAAGATAAAAAGAAAACCTTATCTCACATTTATATAGCTGGATATGTGCTTGAGGAACTTAAGGGGTCTTAGAATGTAAGGGTAAAAGAGCAACAAACCTTTGTGAGATTCTATAAAACATTCGGTACAACAAAAATAAGGGGTCGCACAGTCATTAGATAGCACCACCAGTCATTCTGCACTCCAAACCTTATGTTCTTAACAGTCATGGTTTTTTGTTTTAAAAAACAATCTTTGTAGTACAGCGAAAATGTTGAGTATTCATCAATATCTGATGAATGCTGAAAAGTGACCACTGAAGAGTGATCAAAAATGTGCCCTGACAGAGGATTGGGTGGAGTGACAGAAATATCACCATTTTATTCTACGAATCATGCTGGGGACAATTACCCAGCTAAGAAATGTTTGGCCCAACATCACCACAGACTATTGTATTTATGTAACCTTGAAATAAACTGTTTATATTGTAATGTAGCTTATATTAGTATAAATCAGAATATGGATTAGAGTGTTTCTTGCTGCCATGGCACATTTTCCAAGGAATTCTTTTTCCCACATTCCTACTTGGAATTGAGTGCTTGGGTAAACCAACCAGTGAAAAATGTTTTGCCTGGAAGTGAAGTACTTTCTATTGAATGAGAACCTGATTGGCGTGAGTGATCCGATTCCAAAGGTCGCAGTTCAATATCTTGGAATTATTTAGGAGTCACTTACGCAGTGAACAATTTCTGATTTCAAACTGGCAATGAGTAAACAATGGGCACGTCTAACTTTCCATTTTAACACAGATGCACTCCATGGCCACATTCTCACACATAACAGCTACACAGGCACAGTACCTCCACGAAGTTGGTGTGCTTGGCGTCGCGGACTGTGACCACAGCGTGCACCTCCTCGATGAGCTTCTGCTTCTCGTCATCGTCAAACTGCATGTACCACTTGGCCAGCCTGGTCTTGCCTGCACGGTTCTGGATCAGAATGAAGCGGATCTACAGAAAGGGGTGGGAGAGGGAGGGGAAGAGGGAGTGCGAAAGAGATGGAGGGGTCAGTATACTATACACTAATACAGATTGCAGCAATGAAAACAGCCATCTGTTCTCTCAAGCAGGTCATGAATCAAAAGCAAATGGAGAACAAACAAGGTGGTTTTGTTTGAAAATTAAATCTAACTGCTAAATTGTTTAATTTCTGACATCAGAGGTGGCTTCAACTTGGGGGGAGAATCCCTGCCCACCAAAAAGAAAAACACTGCATTGTAATTGGTTTTTTAATCACTTAATTACCAGTTAATAAACTCCTGGACAACCCTAAACAAGGACACCTCCTTCCTAATGACCTTAATCAATCATAAAAATTAGATTACAATATGTCATGCATCTCAAGGAACAAGCTTCTCCTTGGTTCTTTAATAAGTGATAATCAAGATTGGCATTTAAAATCCTAGTTTTTTTTTGTTTTTTTTTTGTTTTTTTTAAGTAGAAATACCTACACTGAAATTTATAACTGTCTTTACGTCAAAGTACTGTATCTTTATTGTCATCTTCAGCTCTATGATCCATTGGTCATATGCTGAGAAAATTAGTCTCATTGGTCATAATGCAAGAAAAACAGTGATAAATGGAAATGGATAAATGGAATATAAACAACAATTTAAACATGGTCTGCTGAGGCATGGATGAAGATGTCAATAGATAAATACAATGGGAAAGTTTAAAACATTTTACATATAAAGGTGTGCAAATGGGCATGAGCTATAATGGCCGGAATGTTCAATAACAGATTATGGTTATAGTACTGAATGTGCACAGTTTGAATTTACGTTACGGTTATGATTCCGGTAAACAGTCAATTCAGGGGATCCAGTCTTAGACTGGTAGAAGTCAGACTGTTCAGCAGTTGAACTGGCTGTGGAAAAAGCTGGTTTTAAGCCTCACTGTCCTGGCATTGAGGCTCGAGAACATTCTACTAGACGGCAGTGGGGCAAAGAAGGTGTGGGAGAGGTGGGATGGATCCCTAACCATTCTGATGGCCCTCTGGATCACACACTACATAAAACTAATAAAAAAAAAAGAGAGCACTTTCTTAAACTACACCAACAGTTGGAATACATAAAGTAAGAAATCATTTCAAATTAACATTTACCTAGTTGAAGTTTGGGGAAAATACCTTAAAATGTCAAACTTCTTTAAAAATTGACATTAGTTCACAAAATGCATAATAACTGCCTGTGCTCAGAAGCTTAAGTACTGTTTTCACCAAACTAACGGACAGGTAAATCGTTTACCACAAAAAGGCCTTGCAATGCACGTAATTTTGGGTGGGAAAAAAAATCCTGGATATGTGTAGTTATTTAATTATTTTTTGGTATTGTCTCCAATCCCAAAGGTTTCCTGGAAGCCATGGGACAGTTATCATGAAGGAGAGAGAATGTAGTTAAACATACATTAGGCCTACTTTGAGAAAAAAGTGCAACGGCCGACTATTTTCCGAAAAGTCAGTTGATGTTTACGTTTTAGACGCGCCGGATGTATGGGAAAATCTGTCAAAAGGATAAAAGTCGCCTCACAACATGCAATTCCGAATTCCTCATATAATTCTAGTTAAAACTCTACTGCAAGACCACCCACATTCAGAAAAAAATGCGATAATAATTAACCATATGCCCGATCCTTGATAAGCAAATGTTGCTGCAGATAACGAAGTTAAGCGACAAAACACAGACCGGGAATAGCCTATAACCCAGCGGAGTGTTGCCACATCTTTAGTCTTAACTCAAATGTTGTATTATGGAAAATTAAATTATTTCGATTTAGCTAAATTACAAAACATCAATGCATTTAAAGCGTAAGTGACAGAAGACGAACCGCACCCAGAGTCGCAATTCCTCAGTGTCATTTTGCTAACGTTGACTAGTCAATAACGATTTATACTTTCAGTACAAATTATTCACTGGCTAGTTAAGAATATCTGCACCTTATACAACGTAAAATTAAGTAGCTACATTTCATTAGTGTCACGCGCTGCGCGTCGGCCTTCCCTCCATTCATTTAGCTACCTAGCTAGCCAGTTTTAGCCTGCTCGAAAATACCAAAAAAAAGACACTTACCATTGTACTTCTCGGGTGACAGTTAGTTCAAGAAGTATAAAACAACGATATGCCGTACCTATATATCAAATTAGCATAAAATTTAGTATTTTTGTATTCGCTATGAGAAGACCTTTCTTGCTTATCTCTCCGCCGTCTCCTCTTCACCGGATGTCCTGAAACGACTTTCGGGCGGCATTCTGGGTAATGTAGTTTAGTTTAAGGCACGCATTGTCAAATTCCGAAGGGATATCCTTTATATTGTACTGCAATTACAAGGATACACGGTCTACTAGTTTGCTGCCTAAGCGCTGTATTCGGTAATTAAGTCGATCTGCTAGATCAGTTATTCTGATATGATGCGGTGGAAGCAAAAGTCTCGTGAATTTAGAATCTTGGATGTTTTACCCGATGCTTTAAAGTTCATTTTGTCATCGATTACACTTAAATGTATTTATTAAACTCGAAGTAAAACTGACTTATAGTATTATTTTGCTTAGAATACGTTTTCGCTTGCTGAAATATCAGTGTCAAATCCGTGTCCTGTCGTCCTCGCCCGAAAAAAAGTTAACTACGTCACATGTCTATTAGAAAACGTGGTCTTTTAAACCGTGTGATTTTTTTTTTTACGCGAGTAAAGGAAAGTTAAGAATATTATCCATGTGGTATAGCATTGCAATTTTGAGGCCCACTAATGTAGCGTTGCAGTACAATCAAAACAAAGTGATTTTATTAATATTTAGTAAGTTTAGGCCTATTTATTTTTCCTGTTAAAGTCAATGTAAGACATAGATCCAACTTGCATACATGCAGGCTGCAGAGATTTAAAGAGAATTAAATAATTGTAGTGTATATGAGAAAAGGTTAAACGGTGTGCTACCATACATACATAAACACATGTAATTAAAGTCAGCTTTTCATTACATCACCAACTGTTTCCATAACAGAAAAATAAAATTTCAGTCGGTCTGTTGGATTGTTTAGCAGGAAACACCCACAACTGAACATTATCCAGACAGCCTGCATAGCTCTTCTGTGCTTTTTGGGGAGGGGGGGGGGGGTGGAGGTCTCACTGATTGTCAGGGATTGCAAAACTGTGAGTGAGAAGAATGTGCAGCCCCCCTTGGGAAATTTCTGCTGGAGTACTGTGGGGGGATAGAGGGGGTCAGCTGAACTGTGAGGACGGCCCTCTGGAAATGTGGACAATCTGCAGCATTATTTACTTCAGTAAGACAGTTTTGCTGAAAACTGACCAACTAGTAGCGAACAACCAGGGGTAAAGTAACCTTTATGGAGTGAACTGGGGAATGTAATGAAAGTGGACATGAGGTAGAATTTAATATAACTGAGCATTTCCCCTGATTATAGATCAGATCTTTTTGGTTCTTAGATTCATGTGTCTTTTAATTGCAAAGCACTGAAATGAGAAAATGTACAAAAGGCAAGCTGTAAAGTTTAATCTTTGACCCTTTACACAGACCAAATATTTACCCTGTTGCAAAAACCCTGGACATATTAGTAATCAGACACTGTAAGTTTTTTTTTTTTATCACAGCAACCGCTGAGGGTTTAAAATTTTGAGTCAAATTGTCTTATTTTAGCAGTGATTGATTTGCAGAGTGTATTTTTCTAAAATGGAAAAAAAACACTATGATAAGATGTGATTTTTTTTGTTTGGTCACCATGACCAAATAACTGATTATAAAAAATGGGTAGAAATATGGATGAATGAACATATGGATGGACTTATTTGTTTTTCAGAAAAGATACATATAATTACAACACATTTTTAAAAGTCATTACCCACAACGTGTGTGAGATCAATAAGTAGTCTAAAGTCAGGCCTGACAAATTTCTTATTAATATGTTGGCTTTGTTAGACAACAATTATGTCAACATATAATGAGCATATACTGAACATCAATGTTCTAACTGGGTTCTGAGACGTCTAATCAAATGTTTGTGTTTTCCAAATTTTTGCTTAATATACAAGGATTATAGGATATGTCATTAAGTAGGCTTATATCAGTTGTTTTTCGTTGTCTTTAAATGCGCAGCTATATAATGTATTAATCATGTCTTAACAACACTGAATATATTTATTTGAATATATATATATATATATATATGTTCCACGGAAAAGAGAAAATGTAGTTTTTCAATAAAATTTAACGCGATAAAGCGGAGAAAAACAACATTGACATTATTGATTTTCTCAGAGACTGTGACGTATAGTTTGCCAGCGTTGTCTATACATAGTTTCTGACGTCGATAAGCGAACGTTCCAAAGGGTATCTGCTTGTCTCCTACATAAATTCTTTGTGCACTGATGTGAGAGACAGTGATAAGTGATTCAGCGTTGCGTGTGATACACTGTAATAAATGGACGTCAAGCATTGCATCTCTCAATAAATATGTTCACCGCTGTGGTTATGGTGGTGCCAAACGTGGACAGGGCATCTAAGTAATGCCGACTTGAGAAAGAGAAGCCTTGGCAGCCCATGGAAGTGTATATAACGCAACGCAGCCGAAAGAGCACATTGAGAATGGAAGTTTTAAAGCATACGACAGACAGACGCGAAATGCAAATACAGACATAAAATGGGTATCATACTTAAGCATAGTACATGTGCCATTATTTTAAGGGTGTTTACTTATGCAAGCCACGCAAATAATTCATTATTTCCTTTAGTGACCACACAAATAGCCATCACAAACAATTGCCAATTAACGATCCTCAGAAAAGTTATCAATAAAAAAATTCACTAGAAATAAAGAGTCAATCCCAGTGGTTGCAGACATTTCGAGTCCTTTTCGCTCCCTTAGCGAATGCATATATTGTTTTGTGAATGTGTGTTGCAATTGTGTCCATGCGCCACTGGGCGAGTCCTAGCCGCCTTTCTATCTCCCTTTTTCTCTCGGAACAGAAGGAGGGGAAATCTGGATTCGGAAGAAGGGCCGCCATTATTGGGAAGCTGAAAAAACACACACTTACACATACACACATACATACGCAGTCTTATGTCAAACGCACATATCTGAAAACAAAATATTGGGAGGTTGCATCATTCAGCGACGAAATAGTGCGCCGCGAACTGCAGCAAATGCCGTGAATATACATGAGCAACTCAGCATATTATGGGTATAACAAAGGGAATAATAATTGGCCAAAAAACAACGTGGTGAGTCCCGAGGAAGACACAGTGAAACAAGCTTTTTTTAACGCCCTTTTTTCTTACAAGAAGACAGATTTCCTCTGAGCGAGGCATCGAGATTCTGAAGATTTTTTTGTGGGCTGCTTTGCTTTGTCAGAAGAAAAAAAAAGATCGAAAAACAGAAAATGGTACTAAAAACTTCGTGCTTATAATAATGGAGACTTGAAGAAAAAGAATCTGTCAACCGACCGAAAAAGGGAAATATAGAAATCTCTGCGCCTGTTGGAGGTGTATTTTTTTTCTTGTTCTCTTTATTAATTTATTTTCCGAGCCGGTTGGGGCTGCTGCCTGCGCGAACCCGAGAGAAACGAGAAGGGCAGAGAGGCGAGGAATGCTATGGTATGTATCAGTCTTTCTGCTTTCATTTTAATCCACCAAAAGGAGCTAAACGGGGCTTTTGTCAAAGGACGCAGCTCGAGCAAAGGCAGGGCTTGCACTTTCGTGGAGATTAATGTAAACTGTCGAAATTAAGTGATAGGATCGCAATGAACGGAGCAATAAAAAGTGTATCTCGCAGGAGGGGAAATGTGCGGCGAATTCGAGTCCGCAATTTCATTCTGTGGACGAAAGGCCTGCTGATGCGATGGCTGTTATTTCTCTCCCTCCCTCTTGCGTCCAGCAAATATCCCCTGGTTAGTTTTCTTATTTTGATGCGCGATAGATTATATCCGTTTAGTTTTTGTCACATTCAAATGATCAAACGTTTCCCCGCGTGTATTTCTTTATAGGCTCGGCACTTTGATGTAAATCTCAGTGAAGCGAGGAGCTAACATTTTATTTGTTGTCCTTCCCCTTATTTATTTGGTAATATCGAAATCAAAAATCGCACCTTTACTTGCGCCGATTCGGTATCTTGATTGGACGCTATGCCCAACCCGTGGTTTTATCAGTGAATTATTCTTGATATTTCTCCTGGTTAAAAAGAATTCTAAATGTAATCGGAGTATTGATGCTTATTGGACATTGTTTAATCCTGATGGTAGCAGCTGGCGTTTTATTCTGTTAGAGTACTGTGAATATTCTGAGTACTGGGAAGTCTGGCTAGGCCCCGCTGTTAGATGGTATTTTGTACATACGATTATGTTTATATTAATTCGTGAGTTTACATGTATATTCGCATATCTCCGGTGCACTTCAGTCTTCAAGTAGCTGCCTAGTGTGTGTCTGTGTGTTTAAGTTACTTGTCACGGCTGTAATAGCAATTCCATATAGACTTGTATCGGAGTCGAAAAGACACGGATAGACAATAAACGTAGAAAATGAAGTCTCTGTAAACTGGGGATGCTGAGGACAGCTGCGGGTTCAATCACATAGACACCCAATACAGCACTAGCACTCTCGCCTCTATGAAGAAAAGGGCAGATTGGGGGGTAGTGGCGGGGGGTGTTTTCTCCCGTCTCTTGCTACTTTGCTCTGGTGCATATCCTGCCGGCCACATTTTAAGCCAGGGCGTGGGGGCATATCCTAAATCAGTCCAGCTTTTTAATAGGAGACCCCTAATTCAAACGTGACACGTTGACAGAAACACTTTAAATTGCGTTTTTTTAAAAAAAAAAAAAAAAAAAACTGCCAGATTCCGCGTTTTCTGGATTTTGTGTTTTTCTGTAAAGTTTACCCTGAATAGGTGCGTCGGGGTTGGGGGCTGTAATGAAATGCTGAAAGCACCTGCGGTTGTATAAAGTTTGCTGGGTGCCCGTCCGGTAGGTGTCAACGGCTCTGCATGCGTGTCACATAAATAACGCGGTTTGTTTAATTTTCCTCCGTCCCCCCTTTTGACCCGTTACTTGGCAGGCCTGGCTGTGCTCTGGTGTGTTAATAATTGTCACGGTCTGCTTTTTCTCCTGTTTTTGATTGGTAATGGTAAACACATTCCTGTAGATTTTAGGTGGCTTTTCAGCCCGAGCCTGGCTCCCTGGCTGCCTTGCTGCTCGGCTTCCATTTACATTTCTTTGGTTCCGCTTGTCTCCTTCCCCCCGGTGTTCTTGTAACACGCAGATTCGCTTCAGAAATTAATAATGGTAGCCGAGTTTCAAGGGATTTTTATTAAGATCCGTGGCTGGAATCATTTGTTACAGGTTATGACAGAATCGGACGCGATTAACACCTCATTGACGCTGTGAAAATAAACTTTAAAGGAGATATTAAACACGGAATGCGGCTGGTGCCGTTGCTGGACGTCCTGGATGTTCACATCCTTTTTATTGGCACTTATCGTAGCGTGCCATCTGGTTTCAGTGTTTAATAATGCGCACCTAACATTCTGCCAAAATATAGTTTCTTGACAGGCAACACGCTGTGGTGATATCGACTGAAGTATTGTTCTCTTTTTAAGATTCCAATTTTCAGGAAACCGCAGTTTAAAATACTAGCACAGTTTTCGTATCTCCGTCATATGAGAATGAATAAACGTTAAATTGCTGAAGTTGCGGGGAAAATCCAACCAGTCGTGGATTAATATGCAAATATCACTTTAGAAACAGGAGGAAGTATGTTTTTCCCCATATACAGAATTCTTTTTTTATCATATGCAGAAGTTTTTTGCCTAGTGTTGAAGGAACAGTAGCAATTCTGTCATGTTCAAGTAGAAGCTTGCTTGCAGTATCTGTGAATAATTTTGAAGAATTTACCTTGAGCCTTAACTGGGTGTACTGCTGTAGCAGATGGTTGATCAAGATTTGGTGCATTTATCTTATTTCTCCATTAAACAAAAGAGAAACACTTTGTAGTTCTGTGTCGGCCTGTTAGTATCTCTGCTTACATCAAGCCGGACGTCGCCATGGCAGCGGGTCTGCTTGTCAGATGTCCTCCCTTTCGCTTTATTTACACGCTTCCACGACAAGCAAGCAGGTCCAGGGCCAAAAGTGGAAGAATGGTACGTGTTTTGCTCTTCTCCATCGCCGATGGTAGGCAAGCCGTCCTGCCAGACTTAAACTACTATTTGGGCTGTGGCGCTTAGACTTCTATTGTGGGGGGGAACTTCACATCGCTCAAGGAGATTTTTCTAGCATAAATGTGGCCCTGAGCATACCCCTAACCAGATCTTCATCTCCACAAACCATAAACCTAGAACACAATCCTGAGGGTAGTGTTCTGGGAGAGAAACTGTGGTCTCTTGCATGGAGGTGGGTCGGAACCCATGACCACCCCTGTAGCGTGTTGACCCCGCTCTGGTCCTCTCACAGTCCTTCCTCTAAGCAGAAATGAAGCATAACCCAGTTCCAGAGGTGGTTGTTCTGCCCGGGGTTTGAGTCCAGAACACACCTCTAGTTCATCTTTTTCAGGACCAGTCCCTCAGCATTCACAGTTCACCACCCCCCCCCCCCCATACGTTTTTCTGTGCTGGTATAACCCGGAACGTACCCATGCATACCCATGCAGCATATTTACCTGCAGTGACGGACCATCCCACCTGCTTCTCCTCCCCTTCTCTGACAGTTTATGTTCTCATCTTGGAACGATTCTTCGAGCTCTCTGGTCATCTGATTTAACCTGAAGTGTAATGCCCCAGCCTCGCTCACCACCCCCTCCCCTTCCAGCCCAGCGTGTGAGAAGGATCAGTGCGGCTTCAAGGTGCCTTTCTTATGGCTCATTTGACTGTTATAAGACCCTGTCCTCTTTTATCAGAGTCAAAGGTGGATCGACGTTGTCATGGCTATTTTCTGAAGTGAGTTAATGATACCTGTGAAGCCAGATTCAAGATTGATCGGTGACATTTGATAGCCAGCATCCCTGCTGTCAGTTTATGACATATAAAGTCTGCTCCGTTGAAGGACAGGACTTCTTACTATTGCTCACCAGCAGAGCATACACGTATCCAGTGTGCCAGGGTTGCTTGATGTTATCTGTAGGGACGCAGTGCTTTTCAGCCATGGAGAACCTGATCCTGTTGCTGCTTCAGACTGCCTGCCTTCACATTTGTTCCCCAAATTCTCTGGCATTTGGGAATTAGCTTCATATTTTGAGCAGTCTAACCTTTCTGTTGGGTTCTTGTGTACCATAATCTGCAGCTCTCCAGTTGGGGGAGGGGGAGTTGTATTTACCTTGCCTGGAAAGTTCAGGTCAGCCCCCCCAGCACGTTGATACTATGGTTGGGTGAATGGTCTTGTGCGCTGTGATCGGAAAAGTTGAGGGAGCTGGTATCTGTCACCTACTTACACTTAAGTGTAACACTTAAATTGGTGGAGAAATGACTCCCCGATATGAGATGAGTGTGTTGCCCCTCTCTCCTGTTCGCTATTTGGCATGCGTGCATCTGACCTCTCAATCCAACAGATGCCAGTAAACAAGATGTGGCTCTTTGATTACTGCCACAGCAAAAATTTTATCTCAAGCCTCATCAAGGCTGAAATGTGCCAGGATGGTATGTGATTTAGCACGCTGTTTCATTATAAAATCAGTGGTGAAAGAATTGTTATGATCTGCTGGAACAGCAAGATTGAGAGCAACTTCATTTTCAAGGGTTGCAACTGTAATATGTTGTAGTGTTGAGTCTGTTGGCATGGATTAGTTAGTCTAATAGAGTTCGGTACTGTTTTTATTTTCTGGTGAGGAAAATGAGTTTATCTGCAAGCAGTTATAGCAGCTTTAGAATGTGGAGCTGAGATTATGATGTTGAGCTCTGAATGGTAGCCTTGTGTTAAACAGGATTGGGGTGGGGGGGGGCTGTAAGGAGAAGCATTTTGTTATATTTTAAATCCCGTTTTGAAAGTGCACACTGGCGCTGCTGAGTGTCTCCTGGGCCCGACTCTTGGTGCCAGTTAGAGGCTTATTGTGGAGAGAGATGGGGGAACAGGGGCTGGAGCAGACAATGGCTGCCCCCCGTCCCCTGGCAGAGGGTGCGAGAGCCTCTACTTGCTGAAACTCGACACCCTGCCTGAGAATCCCAAGTCCTTGTTCCGCATTTTGAAATGGCCAAGGGGGTAAATCGATAAGAAAGTGGTTACTGTCGACGTCAGAGGTTGTAACTGGACCCCCCCCCCACACACACACACACACACATACACACCTTCCCCCTCATTGACCTTAAATTCTGTTAGCTAAAAATGCTGTGCCTCAGTTTGTGCTGGGGGGTGGGGGGGGTGACGCTATTTTCTGTGAATGACTCTGGACGGAATTGTGTTTCCGTTCTTCTTACATGTTTAAATATCATCCCTCCACTTTGCTATTATCGTTCGACTTGTGCTTTCATGCCCCATCAATACCGGGTTCCGTCTCCCCTTTGAAACTGGCGGAGACTGCGGAACGCCGGCCACAGTTTTCCAGAAAGCCTGGCGTTTTGTATGCAACGGCGCGCTCTCCGCTTGCTGCGGCGGCATTGTGAACGTGCGAGGCAGTGACAGGTGACTGTGTGTGTGCGTGTTTTAAAATGGCTTACTGTGGAGCCGGCTGTTACCCACTGGAAAAACTGCCTTGGGGTAGTTTGGGGGTCGGGGGCGCGTGGGGGGGTTGTTTCACAACTCGCCTGTCCAGCAGCTTAATGATGTAATGGGTTACAATCGGCGGCTTCTGCCAATTACCGATTGCGTAGCAGCGACTGGCCTCCGCGTTTGGCCGTCTGCGTGACTCGGCACTTTTTCCTTGAGAAGCTCACTGGTGAAAGGAGGAAGGAATCGGGCCTTAGGAGGTATGAAATGGCGAAAACAATAGTAACATTGAGGGCTGGTGCGGTGTGTTATCTTGTGTCTGCAGTACATCTCGTGTTCGTCTGCGTGCCTGCAGCTCGTGCTGTGCCTTTGGCGCGTTGGGGCGGCGCTGTCCCGTCCTCTGTCCTAGCTGCGAGGTTTATTTCGATCTCGTTTGTTGATTGGCGGTTTGATTTTCCTCTGTAGCTGTGAAATGGGGCCGGACGGCTTGGTTTTGAAGTCAGATCCTCCGAATCGATATCGGGGCAGGGGGTCGCCGGTGCCCTCCCCGAGGATCCTGGGTGTGGTGGGCTCCCTGCTGGTGACTTTCTCCGTCTCTTTCATCTCCCCCTACCGCCATCTTGATTGCTGTGTTGTCCTTGTCAGCCCCCTACCCCAAATGACATGGGGAGATGGCATTATTGAGGTAGCGGGTTCACGGATTAGGTGCGCTTAGATGGCGGGCCGGTGGATCTTGTAGTGGTTTGCGCTGTTTCCGAGCTGATGTACAACTTGGCCAACAGCTGGGTAAACCAGCGGGGACTGGAGCCGTTACAGACCTAGTAGGTGTCAGTAATTGGTCAGGTTTGATGATTATCATTCTTTTGACACATCCTTGCTAACTTGCACTGAGGATTTGTTTTATAGCACCTGATTGACCTTAAACACTGGGGAGACTGGTATTGGCCTGTAGGTGGGTCTTCCCGTTCGCTTTTGATCGGATGAGAATTGCACCGGTACCATCTGTGTCTCTAGCTGTTACAGGATCTACCTGTGCCTCAGTTTTGTATTGGCCGACAGCTTAAACAACTGTAAGATAAACAGTGGCGTCGGAGGGGGAGCATAACCTAAAATACACTTGGTGCCAGGCCTATCCTCCCCTTCCTGTTTAGCGTTAAGCCACTTAAGATACTGAAACAGTTCTGCTGTGCTGGAATGTGGCTGTTTCGGGTGCCAAATGCCGACACCTTTCTGATTCCCGGGCTGGTTTCTGAAGCCTGCAGCAGCTTGACGTCACTCAGAGGGCCTGAAGGAGTATCGCTGCATCTCCTTCCAGCCGTCAC
This sequence comes from Hippopotamyrus pictus, assembly GCA_026781145.1. NCBI lineage: Eukaryota > Metazoa > Chordata > Actinopteri > Osteoglossiformes > Mormyridae > Hippopotamyrus > Hippopotamyrus pictus. The sequence continues at coordinate 9,771,365 of JAODLC010000040.1, read as the reverse complement.
TGCCACTCGCTCTTTATTATCATCATTTTCTTTTCTTCCACCTCTCGGGGACGACCGGATTTAAATGGAAGGCATAAGTGGGATAAGGCGTGAAATCTCTGCTAGTAGATTTTGACAAAGAAGCAAGTAAGACTGGATACAGATGGCGGAGGTGCTATTCCTCGCTCTTCAATGCCCATCCATCCGTTTTTTTTTTTTCCCCAATCCACTTGTGATAGTGAGAGTTGTGGTTATGATATAATGTTACATTAGTGTCTCTGTCATGCAGTACTGTTGGGTTTTAGTCTTGCAGCAGGAATTTGGAAGTGCAAGTGGCTGAGATTTTCGAGCTGCCCTATACGCGCCCTCTCTGCTCTTCTGTCAATGACTTCCACGTCTCAAAAGCTGAAACTAGCTAATAACTAAGATTAGGAATACGAGTTCCTCCCCATGCAGACCGAATTTCTGGACCTGTACTGCTCCTTTTTGGAATTTCACGATCACACCCATGTCTAGTATTTTTGGTATCCTTTTATGAAGTAACTGAGTCGCCTTCGACAGAAAGCGACATGAATGAGCGGGATGAAACTCTGGAGGTGATGTGGCCTCGTTGGTATGTCATTGGTTTGTGTCGCTGCGGCGCGGACACAAAGTCAGAGGTACCTGGTCTAATCCGCCATGGTCGGCCGTAACCCTCTGGTTCCCATTCCTGAAGATGGTGTTGACTCAACTGGAGAACCTTCAACGAGCCCGACCAGAGTCTTCACTATTAATAATGGTATTTCTACGGCAGCGTTTCTCAGACCGATCCTCGGGGAACCTCAGATTATCCATGCTTTAGCTCCAGGACCCGAGACGGAGTAAAAATATGGACTGTCTGGGAGGGAGTTGGGAGAGGGCAAAAACATGGACCGTATGGTCCCAAGGACCAGGTTGAGAAACACTGGTCTACAGGAGCTGGATGCGCACATCGATTGCCATGTGCCAGCCTACCATTTCTCTGTTTGTGCCGTTGCTGAGGGCCCCATGATGCACTCCTACATTGACAGACGGATGGTGTTCATAAATGACAGTGGTCTAGTGCCACTGGCTTGACACAGTTTTCCTTCCGTCTCCTGACCCTCATATTAGGTCTATTCTCTTGGCCCTTGATTGCTTTTAGCTGCAAAAGAATGAAACCTTAGAGCTTAGTCATTTTTCTGATAGACACGGTTGGGGGTGTTGAAACAAACTGAGCAAAACCACCCATTTCCTTTGTCTTTGAATGGTGAAAGACGTGATTGTGTTGTCATAATAGACAACTTTTTTTTTTTTTTTAATACCCTCATTTAGCCCGGGAATTTTTACATAACTTGCCACTGCTGTACAGAAACTTGCTGTCAGGATTTTTATGCCGTTACTTGGCATTACGTTCCGCACGACGTTTGAGAGCAATATTTTACTATCTTAACATAAAAGGAAGCAGGCTGGGGTGACAGCTTTCAATAAATACCGGCATCATTAGAGACAATGATTGAGGATATCGTTTCAGTGGCCGAGGATCGGACCTCCAGGGCCACCCAATCCACAGTGCACCGAACCCCTGACATTCCCCTTGCGGGTGGTGGGCCCACCTGGGGACAGTCCCGCGTGCCTCTTTCGGGCTATGCCCGGCCGGACCCCACGGGCCAAGGCCCGGCCACCAGGCGCTCGCTAACGGGCCCCTCCCCCAGGCCTGGCTCCAGATAATGGATGGATGGATGGATGGATGGTTTCAGTGGCCGGTCTGCGTTTTCGTCCTCACACATTGCTCCTGCAAAAGCAGAACTTGATGAATTTGATATTTGAAAAGGCATTCCGTTTTTATTGCTGCGACGCAACGCCATTGTATGTGATGTCGGTGCGCTTGTCGTTCGTGCTGCGGATGAGCCACGCGAGTGAACGCTATGGGCTAATTTACGTCACGTGCCAGAAGCCCACTGCAGATGGATGAGCTGGCGGGGGAATGACTCAGGATGAGGGGTCAGGGTCAGGATTGCGGTGGGGGTCAGGGGGCTGGGCAACACCACTCCAAAGGACTAAATCACTTACAGAAGTCATCCCTTTCTGTTATGGGGGTGGACTAGGCTATTTAAATCCAGTAGAGTATCTCAGCATTCCCTGCAAAATTTGCCAGAACCCAAGTGCCCGTTAAAATGGGCTTCGGTATCAATGCTTTTCATTCTTTTAAAGAACCAATGCTGTAAGGAACTTTTTAAAGGACAGTACTGTAAGAAAAGCATCACACTGTGTTGCAGTGTTGCACCACCGCAATGCACCTTCCCTCATGCTGTTTGATTAGTGTTAATAACGTCCAGGCTGAAGCTAACGCTTAACAGAATATTGAGGACAAACGGGATATTTAACAAAACCTATATATAATTAGTGAAAATAAGTTGGACCTATTCTTATCATAGTTTAATTAATGTATTGGTTTGAAGTACAGCATCAGCTCAAAAAAACTGTTAAACTGCATCCACTGACAAGAAAAATCCAATTATTTGCTTCTAAATTTAAATGAGATTTTCCACTAAAATTTGCTGTGGAAGTTCAACCCAAGAGTAGCAAACCCCACAGCAACACATCAAGGGAAGGTTTAAAACCCTGTTGAATATTTGTTGTCTTAAGCTGTATGACTTTTTTAAAAAGGGATTTCCCCCTAAAACTATCAGTCCCTCTGCCACACGCAATTGATCAGGCACCAGCTGATCTTGATTTGCTTGAACACAGATATCTACGGACCTCGGGAGAACAGTCAGCATGCTTGCATCATCTTGACAGTTTTTCCTCCGTTTCGTATGGGGAGTAGTTTTTTAATGTGCTTATTAGTCTGTGGAACTTGAAGATTCTCACCTCAGCACTGGTTTCTGCCACATGCATGATCTTTGATCAGTTATTGGTCATTTTTGTGAAGCTTCTGTATCGTAATGCTTGTTGTAAACAGGCACCCTTACACTTATCTTCTCATGCTTCCAGAAATTCTTAGAAAAAGGCTCCATTAACATACCTTGAATCTGAACGACGCTTGCTTATGCAATTTAGCGCTTTTGCAGAGTGCAGATATGATTGTGAAAACAAGTTGGGCTATGAAAAGGGGGGGGGGCATTTTTGCTTCTCTGGGACTTTCAAGAAAAATGAGCTTGATGCAACTAGGAACCATATATGAATTAATAGACTTGTCGAGGGATCCCTTCTGAAAAAATAGATTAAAACAAAGCCTGTAATAATCATTTGGAAAACAATAAAATAAAATATGCCAGTATATTAATTCCTGGCATCCGCTAAAGAATGCGGGTGTACGAGTATCCTGCCTTAGGAAATGGTGTACGGGTTAAAATTTCTGGATGACACTTGGGCTGGGCTCGAACAGGACAGGCCTCTGGTAAAAGAGAATGCGAGGCGAGTAATTCTTCCCCTCGCAGAGATGGCAGGAGGCGTTGGGAAATGAAGTTTATCCTGTGTGGCTGGTTCGCTCGTGGCACGAGTCATTTTCTGACTGGGCGCCTAAGTGGTGAGGCGGTACGAAGGGGCAGGTGGAGGAGACGGCAGCGTGGTGTTAAAGCGGTGTCTATGGCAGTGTGATTTTGGGGGGGGGGGGGCTCGCAAAATATCGACCGCTGGCTGGCATCTCACGTTAATTATTCCGGCTAAATTTCAACTGCTGTTTTCGATCTGTTTGTTTGCTCTGTTTGTGCGCCAGCGGGTATTTGGATACGCTGCATGCAGTAATCTCTGAGCCCTCCTGCCACTTCCTGTTGTGTTGCATTCTGGAGAATGCGATGGGAGAGGGAGAGGGACGGGGCAGCTGGCCGATTGTGCAACTCCGACACGGGCCCGCGGAGGAGAGGAAGTGTGGTGCGCGCTCTGGCACCGTCGCCGCGCTGAGGAATTATTGGGGCGGAGCTCTGTCAGGGGACCTTCTGCAGATGTACGAAATCTCTGGAGCTGAGATCCAGTTCTGGGCAACAGAGGAAGGAGGGGGGGGGGGAAGTCAGTGTTTGTGAACTTTTCATGTGTAAAAGAGACATAATTTTGGGTATTTGCTTCGCCGGAGTTGTCTGTCGTCTCTGGCGCCCTTTTCCTCGCCGTCATTCTTTCCGAAAAGTTTTTCTTCTCCTTCGCTCAGCTTTTCGCTACCTAGACCTTCCAAGACATGACTTTTATATGATGATTTCTGCTGTTGTTGCTCTTTTTTATGTGTGTGACTTTCATGACGTTTCATAACTGTCATCCGTGCATTATCGCATTCCGTCCGCGATCCGCCAGATCCGCAAGGTGAGCGTTGGACCGTAGTCATCGGACGCAGACGTTTGGGTGACGGCTTCCTGCCGGAGGAGGGAAATCTAGGGGTGGAAAGAGGAGGAGGGTGGAAGGGAGGGAGGGACAGAGAGGGAGTAGGGGCCCTTAGGGCTGGGCCAAACTGCAAAAAAGAGAGAGCGTGACAAGTTGTTATGGACTTGTTGGCACCTGCACCGCATCAATCTGCTGGTGTTGGTCATCGAATGGCCCCTTGGTTCAGTGGCTGCAGTCTTAGAAGCTTATGGGATTGAGTTTGATTCCTGTCACTGTCTCCCTGTACAGGTCGTATCTTCTCCTCATATAAGATCTGCTCATATTTCCCACTTGGGATCAATGAAGTCTATATCTGTCTAATAACAGCACAACACGGCCTGTTTCTCTGCTTCCTCTTTATACCGAGTGTTTAGCTTCAACAGGCATTCAGAGCCTCATGGTGATTTTTCTTTTGTTTGAATGGGAGGTCTTTGACGCGAGTCTGGTAAATTTCTGCCCGCGATGGGGAGGCGGCTCTCTGGAGCAGGTGTACAGAGCTGATAGGTGGCAGAGGCGAGGAAGGCAGAGGGGGGGCTCAGTGGCCCGTCAGCCATCTTGTCAGCTTTCACGGAATCTGAGTCTGAGGACTTGCGACCTTGTGCAGATGATGTCCCGTCGCCAGCACTTACGGAGGTTTTTCTGCTCTCGGGGACCGTGCCGGGAAAGGGTTTTTATAATTTTTTTTTTGAGGAAGCACGATGCGGCGCATTACTTACTGATAGAGACAAAAGCCGCTCTGTGCCCTGAGGTTTAGTGCTGCCAGTCGTCTTGATGCAATTTAAACAGATTAGTGTTCGGCTTTGCTTTTTAAAAATTCCTTTTTATAGGCGCCTCTCTTCTTCTCCTGTCTCCTCTCCCCCCCCCCTTTTTTTGCTGGCTAAGCTGAAATGTCTTTGTAAATGCCCTCAAGCCTTCTGTTCTTGTAGCCGAACAGGAAACACACCCGGCCCACCGGTTTGGGTTTTTTTTTTTGGGGGGAGGGGGGTGGATTGACAAAGAATCATGGGATTTGTAGTTCTGAAGGGCCGTTCCTGTCTGCGGCTGCAGTTCTCAATGGTAATGGGGGAGGTGGTGGAAGTTTCTGTTGTCCAAGCTGTAAATCTAGCTGACGGTTAACAGGAAAAACTGGTTCTGGATCGGGGGTTGTTATGTGGTATCTTGTGGAACCACAAATGTTGTGCTGATGAAATGTTTTGATAGCTGGACCCCAGTGACCGAAGGAATCTCGCCCGGCACGGCAAGCATGCTCACAGAGACTCAGATCCAGTTTGTTCAGGCCAGAAAGGCATAACACCCACGCACTCAACAAATACCCAAATGTTACATTTATTTTTTCCCCCAGAATGAACCATTTTAACATCCATCAGCGACCCGCAGGCCTGTATTCTCTGCTGCTCGAGGGCCTCTTTTCGTTCACCCGGCAAGTTTTGTCGAATGCAGGAAATACTGATGCAAAGCTCCTTTTGTCTTCCTGCTTGTTAATTAACAGCTTGATTTATTGATGGCAAATGCAAGTTTAGCAGTTCTTGCTTCGCCGGGTGCTTGCATTGGTTTATCATGTGTATGGGCTCTGGACCTGTTGAGAGGATAGGGAAAAGAAATAGGGCAGATATGAAGCTAGGGGATTTTCAGAAGTTAAACACAGCTTTCCCTTTTAAATGGGTTAAAATCATTTGTTGCTAAATGTGTGCACTGCTATGTGGCTTGGAATTCTTTGCCGTGCTGAAGTATGAGGATTCTAAGACAAATGATAATTGGCATCATATCCCCACTCTGGACTTACCACACTCTTTGTAATATAGGTAGCAGTGATCTGTGGCATGCGCAGGTTATGGTAGATTTCTGTTAATGGTGGAGTTGCTGGTAATTTATTGGTTTTAACGCCTCTTGTTAGGTCATTTTTAATTTTTATTGCCTCTATTGCTTTTTTCTTTATTGATTTAATATCTGGACCGGAGACAGGCCCCCGGAGAACCATATGAGGAGTTCACTATGCCGAGGTGAACCACACGCTCGGCGCATGGACCCGTGTCCACTGTAGTGCCCTTACCGCCTGCAGTTAAGGTCTAGAGGAAATGCGATGGAAGGTGTCCCTCTGATACCGTCCAAGTTTTCTGCTTCCTGCTCGGTTCCTGCGCCGGACTCCGTGAGCCGGCACATAAATACGTTAGTTAATCTCGGAAGCCGAAAGGACTCGCAAAGTACGTGTGCATAGTTTACCGGTAGAAGGAGAAGGAATAAAATAATCTATTTAGCAGGTTGACAGATAACTCTTCTTTTTGTATGCTGGTTTAAGCTACGTTAAGCTGCTTAATTAGACATAATCTACAGGCCCCAGACTGAGGCGTAACTAATGAAGTTAAACAGACAAATCCCATCCCACTCTATAGAATTGGACATGACTGAAGGGCCGGCTGGCTATTCTTTAATTTCTTTCCCCCTGCTTAGATAGTGCTGGAAGTCCGGAGGCAGAAAATGACGCATAAGAGGAGGGGAAATGGGATTTGAGAATGTTTGTGTGAAACTCGCGTTCGCATGTAGTAAAGCCGCTCAGTTCCTTCCTCGCTTCCCGGCTGGGATTTAAATTTACAGCCAGTTGAATTTGACAATCGGTCGCTCCTCTGTGAGCCAGCGCGAAGCAGATTTTTTTTGGTTGGACACTGATGACTGTATTTGTAACCACGAGTCCACTGCCAGTAGTCATCCGTGTAATGAGAATTCAAAACACTTATTCGACGTGTTTCAATAAGTAGCGTTGTTGATGACAATGACGCTGACGATTGCTATTAATACTGCTGTAACTTTGCCTAAAAGTGGAGAATGGAAATTGAAAATGGCGGGGGGGGGGGGGCAGTTCTGTTCATTCCACTACTGAGTCATTAAACATTACGTATTGCAGTTCGGGGAAGATGTGTTTGTAGAATTGCTGCAAAATTGTTGCAAGTATCATGTGTAATTTCTCACAACCCCA
>JAODLC010000040.1:9741107-9753546 GCA_026781145.1 Hippopotamyrus pictus | reverse complement strand
CCCCCCCCCACAACTATCCTCCTCGCTCCTCTCCCTCCCATCCGAGTGTGACTCTGCGTATTTCCCTCCCGCTTTTCATCCCCCCCATCCTTCTCTCTCTCTCCTTCCCTCCCTGCCTCCCTCCGTCACGTGGCCGCGCCTGGCAGCTTGTTGGCTCTGGTGCCGGCAGGAAGAGGAAGTGTCCTGTGGCGACGCCTCTGTGCTACTGTGAGTGTCGGCGCTGTCTCAAAATGGCCTTCCTCCAGGCCGGGCCGTCTGCTTAGCGCCGAGCAGAGCACGGTGTCAAAATGATAACCTGGGGGGGGGGGGGGCATATACTGCAGATCAGTCACTTTATTTTGTTCCCTGATGCTGCAGGATGCAGCAGGAGGTGGATGATGCAGAAACAGCCCGTACTTGTCCTGAGACATGCATATTTTTTGCGGAATTTTACACAGTAAGCTGGTATAAATGCACGCGTGAGTCTCTTCATTAATCTCCAGTGTGCCATGTTTGTGTAACAGCACTAAAACCTACTAATACCCAAGCAGTCCCCAAAAACTGGGAGGTGGGGAGGGCCAGTTTAAATCCACAGCCGCGGTAATCCATCGGGGAACGAGCTGCTGGCACGGGGTTGTATCCTCAGCGGGTGCCCGGTGAGAATGCCTTTACGCAGGTCTGTCTCTGCAGAGGTGCGGTCCGCCCTGTTTCCTTGTATCCACATTAATGCAGTGCAGTTCTCTGGAGAGGGAGCGAGGGTGAACTGGGCTGACAGGGGTGTGAAGAAGGTGTAGCGAGAGGTGTGGATCCTTTGGACACATTTGTGCTGATGTGTGTAAGAGAGAAGACACCAGACTGACCACTGGGATTTTCGCAGTTCTGGCTTACATCATCATCATCATCATCATCATCATACTTTTATCGAACTGTAAAACAGTTTTTTTAACTCAAGTATGATGTGAATTTTATTTAAGCGTTTTCAGTTTGCATGGATATCGCTTTTAGTCTTTTGGTTCCATTTTCCTCAATTGTCTAAAATTCTGAATCGTGGAACACAGGACTGCATTGCAGTCTCTCTACTCATTGTGGGTTTTCATTGTAAGCCATATTGTGTTTGCAGGATGAATGAAATCCCACGTGGGTGAAGGTAAAATCTGTGTCACTCCCACACCACCCAATGGAGGTGAATTCTGAGTCAAAGGACACCCCCCACCTTGAACCTCTTATGGTACATTCCGTTCCTCTGCCCCCGGCTCTAGTGGCAAGACCTTCTGAGATTTCTAGCATGTTTTTAAAAAGAGGGAGGAAAAAAAAGCCCATTCCATCTCCGAGGCCCTTGTATGACTTAAGGGTACGGCGATGAACTGTCAAGTCTGGGATCCCCAAAGGGAATGGGGTTGGTCGGAGATGGAATCCTTTATATCCGCTCCCTCGGAATTCTCCGGAGAGCTCGTGTTGCACCCGTTAAGTCCGACGTGCCCTTGGGCTTAATCGAGGTTTAATCGCTTTCACCTTCACTCATGCTGTGTCGCGGGATACCAGGAACTAACGTGTGGCCTTTTTTGTCCCCACCCCCCAGTTCTTTGTTTCAGAAGGGAATTGTCTGGAGTCCATGTCGCTGTGAGTCTCAAGCTTTACCCTAGGTAGCACAGGCTATCCAGAATGTCTTTTTATTGCAGGCCACACATTCTGACACATGGAATTGTGGGCGATTTAGAGACACCAGTTCGCCAGAACCAGATTTTCTTCGACCGAAGGAGAAAACTTGCACAAACACGGATAGAACACGGATAAAACATGTGAATTCCACACATGCAAGGCCCTGGGCTGGAATTTAAGTCGCAGTCTGGAGGCACGGAGCCACAGACGCGTTACGGCACAGCCACACATTCTAACTAGCTAATGATTTTACATTTAGATACTTGTCATATGCTGAAGTAAACTACTGTACATAACATGAACACAGGAAGTTGTGTATGCGGAGTTTCTGCTGTAGCACATGGCCTTCCTCCACCTACACTACAGCTTGGGAGGCTTTTAGGCCACAGGACAATTGTTTAGTTTTTGTTAGGTATTATTTAAGACAACAATTAGTTTATCATCTCATGTTTTTGATGTCAGATTTTTATTTGCTAGACCTAATACGTGTCGTGTCGCCCATTGGAGTTTATGGAGGCATCCATTTCCTGGCGAAGCTTCAACGTCTCAGATTTTCAGCTGTTTTGGAAATCACTGGATTTGCAAATGCAAACCCATCTATGTGCAATGAATTTCCCGTAGGAAAGCTGCTGCTGTACCTTTTGGTAAAATCCCGCGTTTGTCTAGCTCTGCGCGTGTATATCGCTGGATTGTAAAACCATTAAAACTTGATTTGCTTGAAAGGCATGTGGCACGCAAAATCTATAATGTTGCCTTTGAGAAGTCATGGATGTGGTCACCTCTCCATCTGCTTCCCTATGTCCTGTGTCCTGAAATGCTCCCCTCAAAGCCTGCCGTACATCGTGTCTTCAAGGGCGACGAAGAAACAGGTTAAAACGGGGTCAACGACGCGGGCAAACCAGCTGGGTGTTGCCTCTGTGGGAAGTGCTTATTGATTGCATACTAATTGCATGAAGGCAAACAACAGTGGTTTGGAAATGGACTTACGGGGAAGCGCACATGAATAAACCATGATAACCCCAGTCTTAATATCTACCCCATATTGACATGTTGATTAGGGCCTGTCAGTTCGAGATGTTTGTCTCGCAGCTCCCTTACCCACAACACGCTATGTACCGAAGATCGTTAATAGCGTTCTGCTCCAACCTGTCTTTTAAAGATGGCGAAATGTTCATCTCGTTCTGTTTCGTCTTTGTCTTACTGTGCCAGTGCCTACTCTCCTAGGGCTCGCCAACTCTGATTGTCATCATTGTACATGCAGCATAAACATTTCCTTCTGAAATAGGATGATTCATTCTTTTCAGGATTTGTAAACAACTTTAACCTGGTTAACAGAACACCAGGTTTAGCCCTTGCCCTGCCCGTAAACAGGACCAGTGACTAAGAATCAAATGAAAACTTGCCGAGTGCTTTATAAGCTGACTCACAGCTTTCTAAGCACCTGGATCTATTCATCGTTAATAATTGTTTAATGGATGTTTGCTAAACAAATTGTTGAGCAAAGGCTGTTAATTTGACCTCTCGCCTGCCATACTCGGCCACATCCCAAGATGGCCCCCTAGCTGTCAGGCTAATGCTAGCAGTAAGCATGCTGCTCCTATGTTCCCCTCTTGGGGTTTTATGTTCGTTACGATGCTGATGTAGCCTTGCCTCAAAAACATTTTCAACCAGCATAGGCATTTGCCTGCTATTAAGCTTATGTTTTTCACCCCATAATGGCTACCCGGACCTTTAAATGATGCTATATGTTACCGAGAAGGAAACGTGTTGCTGTTAATGTAGCTCATTTGCATATGTGATTAGCTGTGGTGCATCAGCCAAAATGAGTGGTCCTTATTTTTGTTCTTGCCCGCAGAGAGGCCTCTTAAACATGTCTCTCACTCTGTGGATTGCTGCCAAATGGTAGTGCTCTGTTTATGGGGGCTGGGTCACCTAATTCATAATTTTTTTTTTCTCCCCTCATAGGAACACTAACAAAAATACCCCCCACCTTCTGCTTGTGCATCCGTTTTTTTTTTTTTTTAAGTATTGATATATGGAGATTTTTTTGTTTTGGAACAGATGTTATGTATTGCAGATCATGGCAACGGCTTACCTGTCCTCACTTAATTGTTTTAAAGCCATTTCTGTTGCCCAGCCTAAGGCCCAGATATGTTGATGTGTCATGTATGATGTAATTTTCCTAATTTTTATTTCTTTCTTTTTCCCCCTAGGCTGGAAGGCTGTGAAACCTGCTTCCACTTATTCTGCATTACAACAAAACTGAGGCGCACAGATGGGTCAGGCTAATTACTGCCTATCCATCTAAATCTTACGCTGACTCCCCATCCCCTTCTCTCCTCCTTCCGTCTTTCTTTCCACCCATCCTTTTTTTCCTTCTTACCCTTACCCAGTCCTTACCTGATTTTCATCTGAAGTATCCACGAAGAAACGAAGACTGAATTTCTCGTGGATAAAGAAACCAAACACGGATGAGAACCTAATTTCAGTAATTTGCTTCCAAGAATTGAGAGCAGTTGCATGGAAAAGCACCCTGTCCGTCTCCTCTCCCGAGCATCTGGGCCTTGCAGGATGAGTGTCTGCATGCGATGATGATGGCAAAAAAACAAGATGCCCGGGCACTTATCTACAACTTAGTTGTGGTTGGTTTGTCCGGGACAGAGAAGGAAAAGGGACAATGTGGAGTGGGCAAGTCCTGCTTGTGCAATAGGTTCGTCCGCCCTAGTGCCGATGACTTCTACCTGGACCACACGTCTGTGTTGAGCACCAGCGACTTTGGTGGCCGGGTGGTGAACAATGATCATTTCCTGTTCTGGGGGGAAGTTACCCGAGCACTCGAGGAAGGGCCGGAGTGCCGGTTGCGTGTTGTGGAGCAGACTGAGTTCATAGATGACCAGACCTTCCAGCCGCATCGCAGCACGGCCCTGCAGCCGTATATCAAGAGGGCAGCCTCCGCTAAGTTAGCCTCTGCAGAGAAACTCATGTACTTCTGCACAGATCAGCTGGGCCTGGAACAGGACTTTGAACAGAAGCAGATGCCTGAGGGCAAGCTCATGGTGGATGGGTTTCTGCTCTGCGTGGATGTAAGCAGGGGTATGAACCGTAACTTCGATGACCAGATGAAATTTGTCACCAATCTCTATAATCAGCTGGCTAAGACCAAGAAGCCAGTGGTGCTGGTTCTCACTAAGTGCGACGAGGGTGTGGAACGTTACATTAAGGACTCGCACACATTTGCTATGACTAAGAAGAACCTGCAAGTGGTAGAGACTTCTGCTCGTTCTAATGTCAATGTAGACCTTGCATTCCTCACATTAGCGCAGCTGATTGACAAGAGTCGAGGCAAACCTAAAATAATCCCTTATTTTGAGGCCCTCAAGCAGCAAAGTCAGCAGATTGCTACAGCAAAGGATCGCTATGAGTGGCTGGTCAGCCGCCTTGTAAAGGACTACAAAGAGACCTGGATTAACAATAGCTGCCGCATGCAGTCATCTCCTGAGTATAGGGATTATGTCTTCCTGGAGGGCACAGTCAAGGCCAAAAAGCTATTCCAGCAACATGTACATCGACTCAAGCAGGAGCATATAGAGAAACGGCGCAAGATGTATCTAAGCACCCTACCACAAGCCCTTATGTCGCTTGTCCCTGACCTCGATGAAATTGACCTTTTGAGTTGGTCAGGGGTACAGAAGGTCCTTGAGACTAAACGGGAGTTTAGTCAGTGGTTTGTGGTTTTGGAGGACACTCCCTGGGATGCCACTGACCATATTGACAACATTGCAGATGATCGGATTCCACAGGACCTTCTTGAGACGCCAGAAGCAGAAGCCATCTTTGAAGAGCACCTAGAGCACCTGCGCAATGAGCGTAAACGGGCTGAGATGCGATGGGAGTTTAAGGAGAAACTTAAATCTTCACCTTTTGTTACAGCAGGGAAACCTTGGGAGGAGGCGCGTAGCTTCATTATGAATGAAGACTTCTACCAGTGGCTAGAAGAGCCAGAATACCTAGACATTTACAACAGGCATCAGAAGGAGATCATTGACCATGCCAAGGAGGACTTTCAGGAACTCTTGCTCGAATATTCTGAGCTTTTCTATGAGCTAGAGGTGGATGCCAAGCCCAGCAAAGAAAAAATGGGTGCAATTCAGGAGGTATTAGGGGAAGAGCAGAGATTTAAAGCTCTTCAGAAACTTCAAGCAGAAAGGGATGCCCTGGTGCTCAAACATATTCACTTTGTTTATCACCCTACTAAAGACACCTGCCCTAGCAGCCCACATTGTGTGGATAGCAAGATTGAACAGATCCTGGCCACTCGGTTTCCAACTCGTTACCCCTTTTTTGATGGCAACCAGAAGTCCCATTTTGGTGACAGTAAAGCTGACAGGATCAACTTAGTCATCCTGGGAAAAGACGGTCTTGCTCGGGAATTAGCTAATGAGATTCGGGCATTGTGCACAAATGACGACCGGTACGTTTTGGATGGAAAAATGTACGAGCTAGCACTGCGACCCATTGAGGGCAACGTTCGATTGCCAGTAAATTCCTTCCACACCCCTACCTTTTCCCCACATGGCTGCCTTTGTCTCTATAACTCAAAGGAGTCTCTTTCATATGTTGTAGAGAGCATTGAGAAGGTTCGGGAGTCTACTCTGGGTCGTAGAGACAACCATCTGGCTCAGCTTCCTATGTCACTCCTTTTAATTACCAAACGGGGAGTGGGATCTGTGGGGGACATTGGGGGGGAGACGACACACAGCTTGATTGCACAGGGGCAACAAGTAGCCGGCAAGCTGCAGTGTGTTTATTTAGAACCTGCTGCTTCTGGCATAGGCTATGGGCGCAATGTAAATGAGAAGCAAATCAACCAGGTTCTGAAAACCCTGCTTGAATCACGGAGGAGTATAAGTCTAGGTAGCAGCTCGCCACCCCTGCCGCTTCCACCACTGGGTTTCAGAGATTCACACCATCAACACAACTCAGAGGGGGACATTCGGATTGTTATGTGCCTGATGTGCGGTGACTCCTATGATGTGGACCAGCTCCTTGCACCATTCCTGTTGCCACAACATTGTCGGCCCATGTCCAGCCTGAGCAGCGGCACATCAGTGCTTCTGGACCTGATGATTGGTGGCCAGAGGCAGAACATTGAGTTCTCCATTCTTTCCTATCACTCATCCTTTTCCTTACGCAAGACCAGGCTGGTCCATGGCTACATTGCAGCCTATTCGGTCAGCCGTAAGGCCTCCTTGGAGACACTGTGCGCCTTCTTGTGTGAGGTCCAGGACATCATCCCAGTGCAGCTGCTAGCAGTGGGGGAGAGTCAGGCAGAACTGACAGACTGTGAGACTGCCCAGGAGCAGATCTTTCAGGGGCAGGACCTGGCGCATGAGATAGAGGCCCGCTTTAACAGCATAGTGTGCGGGCCTAGTGGAGTGGTTGGTGGACTGCATCGGATAGACCTCTTCCAGCAGTTCTTCAAGGAAGTTGTAGATAAGCGGAACATCGTGGAGGCCACACATATGTATGATAATGTCGCCGAGGCATGCAGTACCAATGAAAGCATCCATTCACCACGCTGTTCACCAAGTCCCGTTACAGCTTTGGTAGACTCAGAGGATGATGTAGAGCCTTCACCTCCATACCACACCCTTAGGGATGATGGCACTCTTGCCCCTCATGGCTTCAAGCTGTCCGACTTAGACACAAGCGACACCCTCTCTGTCATCTCTGATATCAGCTCCTTTGAGAACAAGCTAAACAACAAAGTGCCACCCTCAACGCGGACCAAACCTTCTCTCCGCAAAGTTAGCCTAGGTCCTTATGTGGACCCTGGGACCAACAGGCGCTCACTACCTCCTTCCGTTACATGGGCACACGGAGGGGATGGTGGCTACGACCCCTCAGACTATGCCGAGCCCATGGATGCAGTCGCTAAGCCCCGGCCCACTGAAGAAGAGAACATCTACTCCGTGCCCCACGACAGCACACAGGGTAAGATCATCACCATACGGAATGCCAACAAAACACACTCCAATGGTGGAGGGAACGGTTCAGATAGCGAGGCGGACAGCAGCTCACTGGAACGCCGCCGCAAGCTCTCTTCCTTGGGAGTCAAGCCGCGGCTGTATCGCGACCGATCCAAGCGTTTGGGCAAGTTCAGCACATTCCGTACCAGCTTTTCCATCTGCAGCGACGACGAGCTCGGAGGCCCTCCAAAGGCCAAAGAGGATGAAGTGGGTGCCCTGAAAGGAGACAACTCTCTCGCTGATGAAGGGGAGGACCCTAAACGGAGGAACATCTTAAGGAGCCTCCGCAGGCCTGGCAAGGTATGTGAATACATATTGTTTATTTTTATCACTATCAGTTGTTGAATCTATGCGTAGTCCTACACTACGAAGGAGAGAGCAGGATTTGAATCGTAGGCCATTTTTGTAGTTATATTGATATGCACAGATTTAAAAAGGGGAAAGCTATTAAATGTCAAGTAATTTAGTGATACTGATCTCATTTGAGAATGGAATTAAACGGATTCCAAGAAATACCCTAAGCTCCAATTTTTCCTGTTATCTAAGGCTGTTATTTGTGAGCAAACCACCTCCTCCCTAAACTTCATTCTTTGTTTCATTTTGTCATGGTTTTTTTTGTTTTGTTTTACTCTTGTATTCTGGAGTCCCTGAAGATCAGCTTTTTCTTGCAGCCAAGATTAATTAGAATTTTAAATGGTTTCCTTTTATTTATGCTTTGAGAAGTACAAGTAGGATTAACATCATGTTGTGCTGTTATTCTACTACTTTCTGCGTCTCTTACCTTTGGTCTAATGTATAGGCATGGACAGTGTCTGTTTTTCATATTGCACGAATTCTGTACAAAACTCACAATCAGGTATCATTTGTAGTTGGGCACAAAAGGAAAGGTGGTGAAGGAAGAGATGGCTGCTGTCTCATCTCCAACCTATTTGCCCCTCTCTCTCTCGCTCGCTCTCTCTGTCCTGCTCCGCTTTATCCTGGATTAAATCTGAGCTTTTGCCCATGCTCTGATCACAAAATGCAAGCATGATGGTGAGATCTAAAAGCTCCTCTTTGCCCCCACCACCTTTTTTTATTGACTTGCTTTTTGGATTAGATATGCCCAAAGCCTTGAGCATTTAGAGACGTCCAGCCCAGAATTGGACTTCATATTAATCCAGCAGCCTGTGCCTATGTATCAGAGCTGTAGGCTTCTTGGCCGAGTCATCGCGTTGGAGTCGGGCCTTCAGCAGCAGACGCGTTGACGTTGAATCAGCGCTGTGCTGTGCTGCACTGGCACTTGTCTGCAGGAGACAGCGAGCTGCCGCAGTGTGTTTAAAGAAAGGGGGGGGGAGAGATTCTTAGGCTCTGGTTTTTCTAGCTCTTGGTCCCGGTTGACCGGAGCTTGTAGGGCTGCAGAATGTTCCACAGGCCTGGAGTGCAGATGCTCCATCTCCTGTTACCTACAGCCACTGTACTGAAGAGGAAGCCGTCTATGCTCCGCAGCATGCAGAGGAATTTAGACAATGCGATCGGTCCGTATTGGTTGGGGGCAGTCATGTTTGCTATGGCGAGGCGAGAGTTATGACCTCTGGTGTCTTGATGTATGGTGTTAAGGTCCTGATCTTTATTTTTAATCTTTGTTGTTGTTCCCAAAATTGTGGAGCTTGCAGCCTGCCGGCTGACGTTGGCTAACATCGGGCTGCTCCATTCAGCTGCAGCAGGAGTTTGGAGGCTCTGGCTTTTTGCTCCGCTTTGGGGTCTTTTATTACTTAATTGGAGTCATTATGGGACCAGGAACCACCTCCACAATTTACTTTCAAACCTGAAAGGATCTTATAAAAGCAATAAAAACTAGTGTAGCCAACGAGCCGTCGGGGACTACAGCAGTTGAGCCCGGACAGTAAAATTTTGGATCTTTAGGTTGATTCCTGTAGAAAGATTTTTTTTTGCGATTCTGGATAGCTGGGATCCACTGCTGTCCCTTTCAGAGTGTCCCCTGCATCATTTGTCATACTTCCTCACATAGGCTCCTGGCTCACTGTGGTCCAGTAATGGATAAATACTGTGACACCAACATCGACTGTTTGGGTAGACATAATGAATAAACATGTAATGAATGAAATCTACATTTAAGCATTATATCATCGCATCCCCTGACTCCCATCTGCCAGTTCCTTGTGAATTGCATGAATTACATCTATCTATCTTCCACACCATTTATCCAGTCGTTGTGAACCAGGAGCCGATCCCAGAGAGCATTGGGCAGGAGGGAGGGGAACACCCAGGATGGGATGCTAGTCCATCTCATAGACATATGAATTTCAGGAATGTGAAATATTGTTCTAATACAATTGTGACACTGTTAATGATTCTGGTCTAACAAGTAGAATTACTCAGATTCTTGCCTCAGTTTAGGTACGTTATAGAACCTCCCGCTGGTATTGCAGCATGTTGTGTTCGAGAGGCGGGGAGGAAGCGGGCAGGTGCAATTATTTCTGTTTGTCTCCTGTGTGGGCGTGGAGAATGAGAAATGGAAAAAAAAACTCAAAAATGTGCCATTTAAAGAAGTACTGGGCTCAGAATCGGTGAGTAGATTCTTGTTTTTATTGTGAATGTTTTGACTACACAGCCGGTCCGAAAATTTGAAGAAAGGAATAGCGGAATAAGTATTTGAAGAGACACTTTGTGTTGCCGTTGCTCACGGAATGTGGGCAATGCTCACTCTTCTCTTAGAAGTTAGAGTTTAGTAATACAAATATAAAGCCCTTAGCATAGCATATAATGCTAATCCCAGGCTGAGCTGCTATCTTTAGCGGTACGGTTTTCTCAAAAGTGTGTTAGCTAGTTAGCTAAAAGTCTGGATAGGAAGCAAGAAGAGACCAGGGAGAGAGGTACGCTGCAAATTAACTACTTAGAAAATGACTGATACAAGGAGGTGGATGCCAAGAGTCTCATAAAAGAAATGGGTGCTGGATTTGTAGCAGAGGGCAAGCGGGGGGAGCTTTGCTTTGCTAATGAGTTTCTTGCAGCTTCTACTTCTGACAACGTTTCAGAAGCTGCTCCCAGCCATCCGTGGCGTTCCTGCTGCGGTCTCACGAGTACCGGCCTGCTGATAGGTGCTGATGGTGCCGCGGGCCCCAAGAGTTGAGAGTACTGTGTGGCCCAGTGGGGAATGGTGGAATGAGGGGGGGGGGGTAATTAAGGAGCGAGGAAAAATCTAAAGGCGCCGGCTTTCCAAGAATCTGCGATTTCCTTTATACGACAGCCTGTGTGGCGGCTTGTGGCGGCAGAAGTCCTGCCTGTTGGCCGACGAGTCTCCAACTTTTGTGCGACTTGTCGACCTTCAGCCGGATACCGGTACAGGATGCGCTCGCCGCCTTGCGGTGTTTGTGATGAACGCCTGCCGCTCTCTCAGCAGCAGAAAAGGATGAAGTCCCGTCCGTCCATCTCCAAGCCAATGGAGAGCAACTACTTCGGGGTGCCGCTGGTCAGTGTGGTGTCGCCGGAGAGGCCCATCCCGGTCTTCATTGAGAAGTGCATCCGGTACATCGAGGCCACTGGTAAGCTGCCTGAGACCGCCTGTATTGTAGGGGGCTCCGATCTCGGAGGTGGATCAGTTGCCAATGTCTACCCACAGTTAAGGGTTAAGGAAGGACTGCTGACTGTGTTTTTGAGACCCACACCCTGGCATGTCGTTTACTCAGGGATTGTCTGCTGCTTTACATAGTCCTCTTTTCTCTTCCTGTTGTTTTAATGCCTCCCCCCCCCCATTCCCCATTTTTTTTCTTTACCTCTCCTCTATCATTTCTTCCTGCTGAATTGCCCAGTTGTCAGTCGGCCATGCAAGCATATATTTCATTGTTTTGCTACCCTAGAGCTCTGGAGAAAATTGAGACAGCAGTAAAATTTTTAGTTCAACTCATTTCTGAATTTAAAGGCATGCTTCTGGGTAAAATAAACTCCAACTGGGCTGTTCTCCATTTCTCTTTGATGAAGCCCTTCTTCCTTGCTTTATGGGCCTTCAGTCTTGCTTCTAGGAGCCTGATATGAACTGTCCTATCAGTGCACTTCACACCTGCACCTATGTTTCCCATTACTTTTGAAGGTCACTTGGTGTCATCCTCCAATTCATGAAGCAAGCACTGTCAGAGTTGACAGTCATCTTTGGCATTAGAAAGTCACTTTCACCATTTACCTGGCTGGTTTGTGGTTGTCTCCTGCTTCACCTTGTTCTTCTGAGCTGCTCTCCTAGAAGCTTTGAACCTGGATGTGACCTGCTGCTCAGCATAGCCTTCAGCCAGCAGATCAAAGATTAAACCAGGATTTAAAAATGCAGATTTTTTTTAAAATAAATGCTACGGAGTAGTCCCTTAATTTTTTTTCTGGAGCTGTATATCCAAACTTCGTAATCCACAGCAAATCTTTGATTCGCCATCTCCAATGGGATTTCCTTCCACACCAGTTCCATTAGAGTCCCTAGCCGCAGTGTCATTAGGATAGCATCGAAAGCATTGCTACTTTCATTTGTTTTCATTCTTTCACTGAGTCTTTGCGGAGAAGAAATCCTGGTGGCAGGCTCGTGTGGACTCCGTTAGGGAGCGTGGTTTATTAGTCTTTGTTGTATGGATAAACACAATAACTGTTACAATGTCCTCGCCTTATGTACGCCTCACTGCCTAGTGTGGTGGTTATGATTATGAGTCAACAAAGCAGAATTCTTCTGTGTGAGGATGTAACTCGCCCTCATGATCCCCGGAGAATGCATTGTGTACTGGATGGCGGCGGCGGCG
>JAODLC010000040.1:9719765-9736753 GCA_026781145.1 Hippopotamyrus pictus | reverse complement strand
CAACCAGTTGAGCATAAAGAGTCACAGTCACAGAGTACTCAACTGGTTGGTTGAACCAAAATCTCGGTCTGGATTTTTACTTTCTGGACCTGAAATGTCTACCTCTGTTAAGGACCTTGCTGAAGGGCTTAGTGGTGACATCACTTAGCTGAGCCTTGGATTTGAACTGGTAACCTTCTGATCACAGGCACGACCTCCTAACCTGCTGAGCCGCACAGCGCCCCCTATCTCACAACTTCTACGTCTCACCAGCGGCGCGGGACTCCTTGAGTTCAAAGGGGATAGATTACAGATACTGATTTTTATTTTCAGATCCCCTAAATTTAAGTATGGTAACGCTGATCCACCCATGGAAATGTGTGCTCAGCAAAGAGCAAATAATCCATCTAGCCAGCTTCCAGCCACATCTCCAGTATGGTGTCATGGGGTTGGAATGGTGCCGGGCCCAGAAAACCTGAGGTGTGTGGAAGGGGAACACCCTGGACAGGATGCTCGTCATTCACAGGGCATGCACACCGTGGCAGAAAACACAGGCAAAATCACGTGCAATTTAGAAATGGCAGTTTGCACGTTATTGGACCGCGGGAGGAAACCCCAGTGACACAGCGAGAACATGCAAAGCCCACACGCTCAGCTTCAAATCCGCCAACGCCAGCTTTTGGGAAGACTGAGACACCGCCTTGCCCAAATTAATAGTGAGACTGGATTTATGCTGGAAAGTGAGCAGGTTCAGAATGTCGTTCAGTCTTGTATTGCTTACAGTTTGATTAGTCAGTGTGTGCTTTTGTTTGAAATTCAGGTTTATAACTTGGTTCAAGTACTTAAGGTCTGATTTGAATGTAAAAATAATGACTGTGAGTGGCCTGGACTTTGGTAAATGTAGTTGTGGATTCGCGCATAGATCCTGCCTCTTGCAGCTGTGCCACGCCTTGCCACACATCTGGCAGCTGTGTGCGGACAACTGTGGCACTCTTGTTCATGTTCAATTTCTGCGTATACCGTGTCTCAGTAATGGGTCCGTTTAATGAACTTGTGGCTGCCTGGAGGCATCGATCTCGACTTGGGGTGGGGGGGGAGTGGTCTGTGCTGGTTGAGAAATGCATCAGAGCACGGTGCAGCCTCCAACCTGTTAGGGGGCGTGATTGGGCGGACAGTTTATAAGCCCCGAGTAGGATTGACTAATGAAGCATATGAGAGACTGATCCGGTCGGGCTAGGTCCTTCCTAGGTACAATTCCGCACCTCAGTCGATGAGGGACTCTGACAGGGGAGTGATGTAAGAGTTAAAGAGGCGTTGCAATGCCCCCCCCAAGCTGGCAACACTGGGCATCCGCTCACATCCAGGTGACCTTTGACCTCCCTTTGTTACACTGCTTCCAGGAGCTCCTGCAGCGGGATGCTTACATGCGAGCAGGCCGGTATTGTTTTACCAGGAACAATGGGTACCCCCCCCCCGGGATCCCGATGCCTTTTCTAATCTGCAGAAATTAATCACGAGTGAGCTCCCTTTAATTAACTTCATCCCATTTTTTTCCACAGACACTCGTCACATCTCTCTCTCATTTTTCCCGCTTCTTTCTTTTAATTGAAAACAAACGCTTAGCGCAAAGGCGGGCCCGGTAATTACAGTTGTCTTGCCGTGTACATGAATGCCGCCCTGTGTTTGATTTCTTTCTCGTCCTAGCCTCTGTCACACACCCCCCCCCCGCAATGATTGAGAAATTATATCTTTGATTTACACAGTGAAACAGGAGTACCGAGTGCATCAAAGACTTGCCTGTTAATCCATAACAATCCCTGTCGGAGACACGGAACGTCCGGAACCACTCATTTGTTAGGTCACAGGAGCTTGTGTAAGGTTCCGTTACCGTTCTGATGGAAGGCAGCGGAAGTATTCCAAAGGGAGCAAGCGTGGAGGGGGGAGAACCAGAGCCCTTTGGATCTCCGGACGGGTTCGATGGGCCCGGGGCCTGTGATGTCAGCTGGCGCTGACGGTTCTCGGTCTGTAGGGGGCAGGAGGCAGTTATAAAAAGAGCATGATGGTGTCCCTCGCTGTCTGAAGCGGGAGCAGCTGGTCAGTTGGCGGGGGTGGTGGCTCCAGCACAGAGGGCCATGGTGAGTGTGACTTATGCCTCTTTTTATGGTCTTCTTGTAGACCACAACCTGGATCTGGTAGAGAAGGACTTCACTGTGAACACGGTTGCCGGAGCCATGAAGAGCTTCTTCTCGGAGCTGCCCGAGCCACTGGTGCCATACAGCATGCAGACCGAGCTGGTGGAAGCTCACAGTAAGTGTCCCGGGGGGGGGGGTCTCGTGCAGGAGACTGCAGTCGGAACAGTGCAGTACCCAGCACACGAGCGCGCATGCAGTCACATGCACACGCCCGCAAACCGTGCCTGGCTCTCTCACTCCCTGCGCTGGGCGCCTGACAGGTTCCGTGGACGTTTCGCCCGCGTTGCCTGGCGGCGGAGCCTGCCCCCCTCGGCCGGGGAGAAGCTCTGACGAGCTGGAGATCGCTGTAATGAAAATGGGGGGAGCTTTTTATTCACAATTTAAAAGACAGTTGAAACAAGGGCCTGAGGAATTTAAATGTGCCCGGCCTGTATATCCACCCTAACAAAGGATTATCTTTTAGCATTCCAGCTCTCAGCCTTCCTGCTTTAACTAGCCATTTTGAAGGCTTTGGCATTTATAAAAACATGGGAATTGACTCTGATGGCTGTGCCGGTTCAACTCTGAGAAGATTTAGAATCGAGGTGGGTTTTATCCAGAAAGGGCCTGTCTGTATGCGGGTTTTCACTGCAACTCCCTAATTAGATTACTAATTAGCTAATTAGATTACTAATTAGAGGACTGATTGGCTGAAGAGTCTTGGGTTTGAATAGCTGACCTAAAGGTTATCCCAAAAACCTGCATACATACTGGCCCTTTGCGGATAAGACAACATGTCACCAGTTAGAAATGGAGAAACCCAATCAGAGCCCTTCAGATTCCTCTCCCTCCTCCCTGCCCCCTCTCCCAGGCGGACAAAGGGTCAAATCCACCACTAATCCAGTGGGCACAGTAAAAAGAAAACAAAAGACTAGGAATAAACTTATTGTAGGCTGTCGTTTTTTTCACCCTTACACAAGCCGTATAAATAACCTTTCTGAAGTATTGTGACAAATTTATTATAGATAAAGCTTCTCCCCATCAGACCAATGATGAATTGGCAGTCAGCACTTATTCTGCTGTGGCTTGATCTAGTGTCAAGATCGCAGCTAAGCTGTCATGGGGAAGCTCTGCTTTTAAGTGCCAGAGATTGTTTTTTTTTTTTTTTTTTTTTTTTTATATTTAAATTGTGAAGGGTACAGTTAAGGTCGCCATGCAGAAACCATCCTGGGTTGACGATCTGGAGCTGTACGAATGGCTGGCCCCAGTTTAGGGGTGCGAAGGCCAGTGTGGGGCCGCACGGATGTCAGCCTGGACCAGGCTCATGTCCAGTAGGGGTTGCACAGCTTCAGATTTTAAAACTCGACAGTTACGTCATGAAAGTCGAATCGACGTCGACTAATCGCTGATGACATCGTTAATAAAACTGCGGGAGAAGGAAATGCTTTGCAACAAGCGATAATCTGTATTGACAAAACTCGTTGCATATGCTGACAACAGACAGCTCACACAAATATCTTTTACGGGGAACAGAATCAAACAGAAACGACGACGGACTGCGACTCGGCAGCAACAATTTATACGTCAGTAACACTTGTGTGCTACAACTTCTATTTAAGTGTGAAAGCAGACTGAAATGTCGGTGTAACACTTGGGGAGGAAAACAAAACCACGTACCATACAGCCTGTAAGCCTGGACGTCGCTGTTCTAAGGCGCTTTCCCACCCTGCGACAGGAACTGTGACCTTTTACGCTAAACAAGCACTACACTGCCACCCCAAAACAACGGAGCATAAGCAATTCTTCTATTAATTATTTCTTAGTTATTGGAATCGATCGCAATCAAAATGGGACTTATCCTTTTATTTATATTTGATTTGTATGACCCGCAGCATGTTTATGATTCATTGTTATGTCTGGCGTGCAGATGGATCTACGGAATAAAAAATTTAACGTTATTCCGCTAATAAGCGCTGGCAAGTTTTACCACCAGCACAGGCAATATTGGACAAATGTGTATTGGATATCGATCAAATTTTCCCATGCAGATATAAAATATAAAGAAGCAGAAGGGTATTTGTTGATGCCTTAAACGTAACTGAGGTACAAAAATAATTTCATCTGCTCAGTTTTTGCTCCACTACTTCTGTCTATTCTCTCCGAACCTCCATGTCACTGGTATTCTCCTAGGCATCCACGTCGTTAATGTCACAGTCACACGATCAAGAAAACCGACGTCAAGCTTAAAGCGTCATGGCAGAGCGGTTAAGTCGACTTATGAACTAGTCTGTGCGACCCCTAACGTCCAGTGCAGAGCGGGGTGATGCAGCAGAATCCAGGCTGCTGCCATGTAGATTGGGATCTCCTGGGGGGGGGGGGGGGGGTCTCACATTTTTGCATGTATGTCCTGTATGTTTTTTCCAAGCCCCATAGGGAAGTCTGAGGGCGTATCAAAGGGATGGATGCACACTTTGTATTTCGTAAAAAGGAAGTTGGCGTGGTTGTATCTTTATGTGTGTCCCCAGAGGAGGAAACAATGGCAGCGTTGTGTTTGTCTGGGCGCCACTGTAGGGTAATTTTTTGCATCGCGTTTGGCGATCAGGCAGTGGCCGAGGAGGAAAACCCGACCCCGTGCCTCTGTGGCATGTTCGGTGAACGGAGGCCGGGTAGCAGAGCGTCGCAGTATGGCGGGAGTGCTGGAATCGGGCAGCCATGCACTGCGCGGTCCTGACTGTTGTCATCTCCCATCTCCATTTGCCCCTACCTGCATGAGTCTGCGCATTCCTCCGCGAGGCTGCATGAGTCTGCGCATGCCTCCGCGAAGCTGCATCGGCCTGCGCGTGTCTGCACGTGACATTTGAGATACAATGCAGAAAAGCAGTAAATCTAGAAAAACGTGTCGCAAGTCCCTATAACGTTACCCCGGTGTACAACATCTGGTGATCAGTCAATGTTATGTTTTCCGCCTCTGTCTACGAGTCATTAATATGATGACAGTCGCTGACTCAGAAACGGCCACAAAGACAGAGGTTAGAGGTGGCATCAATCTCTACTCGCTCTCTCTGCAGAAATCAACGACCGGGAGCAAAGACTGCACACCATGAAGGACATACTGCGTAGGTTCCCCCGCGAGAACTACGAGGTCTTCAAGTACGTCATCACCCACCTGAACAAGTAAGTCTGATTCCTGCTTTCCTGCGAGGCCTGTGGCAGGGGGGGGTGGGTGGGTGAGAAAATGTAAACCGGAGGTGTAAATACGCGTCAGGAATGCAGCCACTTAAAGTTTCAGATATCCTCTTCAGTTCAGTTGAAGTGAAAATCTGCAATACTTTGCATACTATGCAAAACTCACTCTGTCCTCATGTAATCCAATGAAGAACTTTGGTCGCATTTCCAAAACTCACTAAATCCACAGAACTTTTCTCAAACATATGCCGTGGACCGAGTGAGTTTCCCGGGGAGCGTTCCACGTCCTGCTGACGCCGAGTATTTTGGCCAGCAGGGGGCGTGTTTCTCATCGTGCTTCCTTTCCAGGGTGAGCCAGAACAACCGGTTGAACCTGATGACCAGCGAGAACCTCTCCATCTGCTTCTGGCCCACGCTGATGCGGCCAGACTTCACCACCATGGACGCGCTGACGGCCACACGCACCTACCAGACAATCATCGAGAGCTTCATCCACCAGTGCGGCTTCTTCTTCTACGGCCAGCCGTTGGTGGAGACGCCCAGCGGTCTGCCAGGGCTTCCCGCCTCCCCGACCGCCACCCTCGTCTCCTCCGGGGGCGCCACCTACCCCTGCCAGTCCACGCCCCCCCTGGCCACACCCTTCACCCCCCAGTCGCATCCATCCCCCTCCCATTCCCCTCCCCCCACTCCGCAGTCCCCTCTGCAGTCCCTACTGCCCCTGCACCCCCACCACACTACGGCCGAGCAACAGACTCTGTGAGAATGAGAGAGCGAGAGAAAAGGGGAGAGGCAGCAAGACCACCAGAGTCCTTTTTTCCCCCTTTTGCCACAAGGAACAAGAGACTTTTGAGCCACTTAAGTAACATGCCACTTATATTTCTCGTACCCTTTGCCTTGCACTCGTTCTTTTTTTCTGTTCATCCCCAGTTTCTTCTGGCCCCGCCCCCTCTGCAGAAACGCAGACTAGTATATGTGCGTATCCCACTCCTTCACTCCCCGCTCCCCCCCATGGCTGTTATTTAGGATCTGGCCTGCAGGTGTCAGCAGAGAGCGTAGCTCCCCCTTTATTCGGTGTGAGCACTGTGCTCTGAGAGGACAGCGGGGGGGGAGGTCAGCGGTGGAATTCGGACCTCTCGCCGGACACTCTCTAAGTCCCTCCTCCCCCCTTTTTCTCCTATTTGCTCCCTCCAGCTCCTCGCCATCCTTCCCTTGAGCACCCCCCCCCAGCACATGAATTGTTCTTCTGTGAGGGAGTGAGGCCCAGGTGAGAATGGCAGGTTGCTTCTGACACCTCGTTTTAGGGGATTCGAAGGGACTGTCCTCTCTGATCCTTGTATATGGATGGAGACCCCAACCCTGTCACATGTATGTTTAAAAACGAAAAAGAAAAGAAAAAAAAAGAAAAAGGTAAGGAAAGGAAAGCCCAGACACCCCATTCAGTCGGGATGCTTGGGTTCCCCCGTGGGGAGAACTTCAGCAGAACATTCCAGGCGAACAGAACCTTAAAGTTGCTCCCTCTTGACTCTGAAAACACTACAAGCCCATCTCTACATGTCAAGCTGGAACACACAGATATAACAGACTGAATTGTGTGGGTTTTTGTTTTTCTGTTTCCATTCACTCTGCTTTATCCCCCCCCCCCCAAAAAAAAAAAAAAATCTGTTTTGATCAGTCTGGTGCAGTTTGCCATCCTGCCAGCCTCCTCGCACCTGTAGCCGTTTTCTGATCACTTCCAGATGTCAGGGACTTGACGGAGACACGTGACCGAGTACACAGGAAGTCCCCCCTCTCTGGGGAAGGGGGAGGGGCCTGCGTTAATTCCCAAAGGCTTTGCACTTCCTGGGCTGGGGGTGGAATGCTGAGGGCTGGCCAGAGGAGGAGGGGGGCACGAGAATGAGCCTAGGGAAGCACTTTATTGCACATAGAAATGCGACCCTGCAGAGATGCTTATGTGGAAACGGGACTGTTTGCATGGGTGAGACTTTCGCATCCTGGCAGTTCCTGAGTTCATTTCTTCCTTTTTTTTTTTTTCTTTTTTTTTAAAGGGTTTTTTATTCACACTCACCCTGTCAGGGCAGCCAATTGCTGTTATCCCATCTGTGAAATAAAATGGGTGGCCGCAAGTTTAGGAGAGACTGCGATTGTGTGGCCGAAATGCATGTGGGGGAACTGGGAAGTGCGTTTGTGTTTTTATTCCGAGTTATTTCGGCCCGCTGTGGACGCGGCATTCCCTGTACACGTATGCGTGTTCGATGGACTGGGGAGGGCAGATGTTGATCAGCGGCCCTAAAACGGGGGTAGATCAGAGCCAGCGGATGCCGAAGCCGGGCTGGGGGGTGGTGAAGGGCTCGCAAGGGGCCTGAGATTGTCATCAAGGGAGGTTCCTGCATGACGATCGGGGATGACTTGGATTTTGACCCACATCTCAATTCTAACTACGTGCAACTGACGACGATTTTGGTTCCTTCCTAATACGCCCCCCACGGTGGGGCGGGGCAGCTGCACAGAATACATTAAGCCCAATTGCCACCCGGTTCTTGCCCATTTTATTTTGTAGTGCTCAGAGAGATCCCCTTGGATATCCCACAATCCATTGCTGTAGCGTGCAAGTCGGCCACAGATTCGTTCCTTGGCTGCGGACGCCTGTGGCAACTCATCTTTGTGGCAGCGGGGGGTGGCGTTTATCCCCGAGTGCTTTCCACTCGCCGAGGAATGGAGCGTCACCTGGTCGCCATGGAGACCCCTTCCCCAGGGAGGAGGTCGGGGGAGCGGAGGGGCTAGACTGTGTGTGTGTGTGTGTGTGTACACGTCTGCCCCTCGTAGCATAGCATTGTGGGCAGCGCTACGGTGATCCACGGCTGAATGATGATTGAAAGACTGATTTGAACAAGAGAGAAAAGAGAGAGAGAGCGAGAGAGAGAAAGGGATGTAAGCGAAAAAAGGAGGGAAAATCTGCAGCAGAATTGATTGGGGTGAGGTGACAGGCCAGTCCGGCGGATGTATATCCCAGTAAGGAGCCGAGTAAGGGGGGGGGTACAGGCTGCCGTTTTCATTTTAAGAGTGCCAATTAAAACCTAACCCTTGGGTCAGAGCTGACTTGCAGCAGAATTACTGATGAGAACAGAATGTTGTCCAGGTCGATTAAAGTTTGCAATATCGGGGTTTCCAGGGAGGAGAGACCAGCCCACTCCCGGTGTCTGCTTGGCACAAAGAATGGGCGACGGCCCGTGGCTCGATTCAGCCCCTTCACTCCCTCCCCCGTGCAAGTCTTTCATCAGCCGTCTAGCTGGTTGCGCCGTACACGCGAGCGAGCTGCTGCCACCTGCTGGACAGAAATGCACATTGCGTCGGGTTTAGATTTTCCAAAGCACTTGGAACAAAAGGATCGGGCCACCTTCAAGGTGAACACAGCTGTTCGCATTTGCCACTGTGATGTGTTGCACGCGCAGGACTGAAGCAGTTGTTGGGGCGTGTCACTAAATTCACCATGCTGTTTTCGTGAAGTCACCACAAAGAAAGACGCTATAGGGCAACCCAGGTAACCCACCCGAGGCGGCATGAGCTGTGGATCCGTGACATCTGAAGTCCAGTGGATCGTTAACTGTTTTTTAGTGGGTTATTCGCTTTGACGTTGAGCAGGTTAAGATTGTTTGTGCCGACATGTTTTCCAGGCAATCACGTGGGTTCGTGCTACTGGCCTGTTCTGTTCTCTATGTTCACGGCCTTGGTTGTGCAGTTTGGGCCCAGTATCAGATTGTAGGCTGTTCTTATTGTTGCAAATATTCTGTTTAGTAAATCACTACATTCAACCTGGCAGCTATTTTAGAGAGTATCCTGAATTTCCCTGTTCAGGAGTTTGTGGGTGCTGGGGTAGATGCCCCAGTCTTGAGCTGTTGAGCTCTGGAACAGGCCCAAATGGCCATCAAATTCCTCAACCCTATACTTAAATCTTCATGTTATTCCATGTTCATTCTTACCCCACCCCACTGCTTCTGCACTGCCACATCATTAGCTTTGGTTTTATATGGCCCCCGTCCACAACTGCAGTTAAATAACCAATATCCAGTCAGACATGCGCCCTTTAGATTTGATGTTTTCACTGCATTGATGTTGATAGAATTGGTTGTTAGCGCCTGCTGGAGATTTAGCTTTAGCATGAAGGAAAGCAGTGAGATCACTTGCTGTAAGGGGGGATTAACCTCTGTTGCCTAGCTACCACCGTCTTCCAAGGTCCAGATCTTCAAAAGTGAAGCGTTTTAAAGGCAGAGCTGGTGTCTTTTAAACCCCTACAAAATGTGGCCTTCCAGGAACCAAGTATTGCATAATTGATTGACGACTGCATGCCTGCTATGTAAATTCGCTCTGTTTGTAGTCCACAATATTAGGGAACAAAATTCTGAGTCCATCAAGGGACAGAGACACACATTACCCAATGGGGAATTAGAAGCTTGATCATTTCTGGTAGTAACACTGTCAGCTTGGCGTCCTTTCAACCAGGCGAGCAGACATCTGGCGGATGACCGTCTTCAGATGCGAGGTTTGGAAACGTGGAGCCGCCCGGTTCCTTTCAAACCCCTCTGCCGTGTGCGTTTCGCTAATCGCTAACTTAGCGGAGTTGACCGGTCTACCTGGAATTAAAGCTGAGAGCCTTCATGATGCAGGGCATTGATTGGTGGTGGTTTTCTTACTCGAATCTGTCCTTCCCTCAAAATGAAAGCCCAACTAGGTCACCTGTCATTTCCTGGTGTTTTGAGTGTTTTGCCAGGCAGAAAAAAACCAACATGGTCATCTACAGTCCAGTTCAAAGGGAGAGGGGGGTTGTGTGTGTTTGTTTTTTTTTTTTTTTTTTTTTGTGGCTCTACAGTTGGAGCCCAGTTGCATAACATAGGCATTTCAGTTTATCCTGTCTGCCCATCACCATACAGGCGAATGCCAGCACGCATTAAAATTCTCTGTCCCCAGGACGGGTACATGAGGAACGCCCAGCCAATCAGCGTAGCAGAGCGTCCCACCCATGCCTCATCATCTGCCCACACTGCCCGTGTCACATACGCCGGCCCCCTCCTGCATTCTCTACTGTGGCTCTTACTTAAAGAAGTCTGCTTGTAACGAAATCGCAGAAATGCCATTTTACGAAGATTGGTTCAGTTTGTTTTGATTTCTGTTTTCCAGAGGGTGAGTTGAAGTGGCATTTTGGGAGATGGGGGGTTTGAGGGAAAAGTGGGGAGAGCGCGGAAACCCCTCTGGTACTTTTTGGATGCCGCTGTAGCGATTCTCTTCGCGATAATTGACGACTTAAAACTACAGTGAACTGTGAGCACAGGCGAGGGCACGACTACAGGAGGGGAAAAGAGAGTGGGATAGGCCTGAGGTTAAGGAAAACCATGAAAACGGTTCTGTTAAAAAAAAAAAAAAAAAATGTGATTGGTTCAGCAATCTTCTGTGGCTGCCTCATGTTTTTCTTTATTTTTGCAAACAATGGTGACATTGTCTGTTAAGTTAAATGAAAACAAGCAAACTATATTCAAATGGCTGTTTATTTGTATGTTAGGGGTCTAACACTTTGCCCTTTAGTTGATGGTGATAGCAGGCATTTCTTTTTATGTTTTATTTTAATAATTAAAAAAAGACGTTTTTTAACAATTTCGTGAATGGTGTTAAGGCCAGTTCAGTATAGTGCATGATTTAAACCAAGCCAGGGAGGGGAGCCCTACCACTCTCAGTATTTAAAAAAAAAAAAAAAAAATAGTTAAAAAAATCAAAATGAAGTAAAGTGAAAACACATCAACAACAAAATCATATTATTTGCTAAAAGTATGGTAATTTGTCTCAATGGGAATGGTGTACAAACATTAAGGCCTTACGTGACCTGTATAATACTAAATAAATCAATCTTGTAAAATCTGCCTCCTGTCAGTCTCTTCTTTTGTTTTTATTTTCGCAAAGGTCAGATGAAGCTTGTATCCCACAGTGGGACTGTGCTCAATATACTCAGTTGTTTTGTTACACTTTGTGGTTCCATACTTAACTGTTTAATAACAGGTTTGGCTTCTCTGCTTTCTTAGCACTACTGAGCTCTGCATCCACTTTCGGGATTGAGCTTTTCCAGCCGGAACAGCTGCAGTCACGGTTAAATTAGCTCACTGTGGACACTTTTAATGATGTCACCATAAAGGGACGAGGGAGTAAAAGGATATTCAACTCGCCTGCTTTTTTCCCCCTGATTAAAAATTCACACCGTGCCTTTAAGGAGCTGCTCTGATATGGATTCTGTCTGGCATCAGTTAATTTCGTCCATCTTCACCATAGCTGTGTTTGTTCAGCTATTATACCAGCTATTACTGGTGCATGCACAAACAAAGTTTTCAGTGTCTGACAATCTAAAATTCGGCTTTCAAACCTGAAATGGTAAGAAACTAACTGGTATTAAGTTGGTTAAGGGAAAAAAATAGATATAAGGGTTTTCTGTGAAATATGGTCCTGGCTCATGAAAAATAATGAATTTTGTCATCTGACTTGTTTCGGAGGGTGCTGCCCTTTTGTTTTGTAAAGAAAATCACTTTAAATGACCTCTGTTCTGTCTAATCTTATTTTTGATCTTTTAGGACATAATACACGATAGATAATGTATGACAGAAAGCTCTGGCAGCTTATGTGACCTTTGAACTATAACCTTTAAAACTGCCAGGGTCAGCCTGAGAGATGTTTACTGCACTGTACGCCATTGATCCGATGCAGCTGAGAGGGCGTGGCAGCCTCAGAGACCTTGGCTCACAGCCTCGTGGTTTCTGCCAGGGTATTGGGTAAATTTTGATTGGCTGGCCAGATATCACATGACCAGCCTGGACTCTGCACTGAAAGAAAGCCTTTCTGCTCACGTCCTGACTGAATACCTCATAGTTTTGGGTTCCTGTGCCGCAAAAAAAGACCTGGTTGTCCCGATTCTCCGCAATCATGAATGATAAAACCAGTTCAATTATAATGCAAGATTTGAGCAATGTGCATACTTACTTTGTTAGTATCTGTACAGGGTTCTGAACGCTGTAACCCTAATCCAGGAAGTAAATGATATAAGGCAAATTGCACCGCAAACCAGACAATGGGCCAAACCACCGCGGGTGACCAGCGGGAAATGAGGTTTCCATCACTTCCCCTTTTCTGAAGAGATGTTTTTAAATTTAATATTAATACACCGAAAAGGTTCATGAGCTAAAAAAAATACAGATTAATTAAAAGGTTAAGCATTTGGGACGTAATAAAACGTTGCTTAAAGTCAGGGCCGGTCAATTCTACAGGCGACATAGGCGGCCGCCTAGGGCGCCGTCTTCTGATGCCGACTTCGCAAACTACTGACAAAGTGAAACTGGATGGTGAAATTTCCCCGTGGTAAGGGGGCGCCGGTGGTGAAGCTTGCCTAAGGCGCCACATTGGCTTCGACCAGCACTGTATGAAGTAAATACTTAATACACATTCTAGGTCCAGTTATTTGGCTTCATTTCTGTGCCGACGTAACAATCGGTTGTCGGTTTCAGGTCCTGCCTAGTATATCATTTTATTGTATGTAGGTTCTGGAAATGAAAATCTTCCCGTGGTATTTATTCTTTAAGTAGGGCCTACCGATGGCGAGGATATCGGTCCACAAACTTTCCGTAGCGTTTTATATTGATACGCAGTGTTACCAGTAGGCGGCGCTCTTGTCACGTTTTACTGGGTTTGTTAATCTTCGTGGACTACAGACTAATCCAACCTTGGGTTTAAATGTGAGCATTTTGGGGTACTGAGTAACACTGAATAGTAATAGTATAAATAGCGAACGTTGGCATATAATAATGATCCCAGATGCTATGGAGAAATTTGTGCAACTGTGTAAACTCACATACCCATACATAAACGCGGTAGATGTTAAATTTTGAAGTTTCAAGGTTATAGTCATAGGCTATATTTTGTAAGATTCACTGAAGACGGAATGAATGCGGATATTATCCCCACATGCAGAGATATTTCCATCGATATATCCATAAGACTCGGGGCGACTGGTTTTTATAATGGCTTTATGATCCCTGATTTTTCCCCGCCTCTGTCGTGAGGTAAATTACCACACTGTCACACATGTGTTAACCGGGGTACGGACTGCATGGTCGACTTACCGTGAATGTTGATTTTCAGAACACATCCGTGACAAGAAAAACAAATCTTTGTTGTGCATGGCAAAAACTGTCAAATTACGAAACACACTGAATGAAAGTAAGACTCCGTTCGTCTTGAAATTTTGTATTACATACGCATTCCTCTATTGCACCAGTGTAAAAGCTGGAGACAGTTAATTTGAAATGTTACAACATTCGAGTTTTTGCTTATGACAGTAATAGATTTCTACACTTGTTAAAAACTTTTTTTCACCGACATCATAAAAACGAAATGATAATAAAAACAAAAAAGCTATAGGCCTATGTTGTTTTGCCGATCTCAGAGATAAATCACTGATAGGTATGTGAATTAACGTTTTCTTCCATTAATTTGTTAATGTCTTGTAACATCACATTTATCTTTACGATCAAATGATTTGGTAGTAAAATTCAAATACCGTGAATTGGTAAATACGTCTGTTTAACAAGATGTAGGCTAGATAGATATTAATTCGGGTAGGCCTAGTCGTTTTTCAAATGACTTTGAATCAACAGCCGTAAATCCCGAAAAGTGTCATTGTTTAATGTCTGAGCAGTTTACATGCGTTTTTGTAAATTAATTAACAGTCCATAGGGACATTGACAAACAGGCCGAGGCACAGAAAGGGGAAGCTGATGTGTTCGTCCAAGGTATTGACTGCACTGAGCAGGGTTGATTTACGTTAAACTGGGTACGACATAGCCTAATTATGTATATAATGTACGAATTCCACACTTTAGTATCAAATAATTTTAATATAATTTAATAAAAAGAATGTTTGAAGGCCAAGTTCTTTATATAGTACAGAACTATTTAGGTGTTCTTGCTGGTCACCTAGTTAGTCTTACCTTCTCAAGGCAAATGCTGCCCAGAGCTGAATTTTAGGCGCAACATTTGTCCTCAATAGTGCACTTGTCCCGTAAGTAATAATACCTGTGATAAGGAACTGTTCGAAGTTTCGAGAAGCCAAAGTAATGTAGATAGGCCAAGTCCTAGATAAGTGGAAAGAGGGAATAAAAACCAAGCAAATGTTAATTTTTCTGGTTATTTTCACTAAGTTCCTTCCTGCCTGTAGAGCGCAGGCATAAAGTTGGTGTTAAGTGAAAGTCACCATCCTGAGTGAATGATGAATGTGCGTTTAAATCGGCTGTCACACACACTAGTTCTGGGTATACTTCAGAGCTGGCTTTTCCCTGTTTAATATATAACAGGTGACGACACTTTCTTAGCTAATTACGCAGTCTTGAGGATTGGGTTTGAATTTTTTTTTAGCCTTTTCTTTTTCTAAAATCTTGCGTCGCAATGCCAGCGACATTGAAAACGCTTATAAGCTATTCTGTTTTTTTTTTTTTCTAACAAAATCCCGCTATACTTTACACTCATTTGCAAAAAGATATATTTATTTGCTGTATCATACGGAAATTATAGCCTAGATTCCACAACGCTCTCGCCTGTAATTAATCGCTGTATTCCTTAGTCTGTCTCCAGTAAATACTGTAAGGACTATGGGTAATATTGCAAAGTATTATGTTTGATAAGATCATTTTGTCATACAGCGGTGTATTTGTGTGTGTGTGCTGTCTGTTCTTAATACCCTCTCAAAAAACAATCCTCTGTCTTGTCGTACATCCCCGACACCCAATTTAATCATCCGAATGGAGTTTACTGTAATAGTACTTTATGATTTTACCTCCTGGTATTTCAATACTAATAGAAGATTTTTCAGAAGGACAATCGTTTTATGAACTCCAACAGTGACGTACCAACACTATGAAAGTAAGAAGGACAAGTATACGTAGTGGGCCGACTTTGTCATCATGGTGCAACTTCTTCGAAAGGAAAACGCATCAAATTGAAACCAACGACCCGGCAGCGGCGAACTGTCACTAACAGCTGATGGCAGAAGCATCAGAATCTAATATCCTAAAGGATACCGACGATTAGCCGATGCCCCCCCAGAAGATGCCTGAGCCGGGATATGCAGATAAATCCCACGTGCAGACTCCGTACGTATATACGAACCTTTCCAGAATTTTAGAAGGCTCTAGATATTACAGTCTCCCCTTCTGGCTAAATTGCGTTCACATCTACTGAAAAATAAAGTACTGGATATAGTTGGTGAAAAATTTCGCGCACCAGTTGCAAGGACATAGTGAGCTTGGAGGCACACGGCCGTGGAAACTCTGGAAAGCATGGTAGCCGACTGCAGGATGTACACCGTCCCACACAACGGGCTACTTACAGACACTAATTCACCAAACTGGGAACTGAGTTTGACTTTTGGAGGAAATCCAGGTTTAAGGCAATTTTTTTTTTTTTTTCAGTTTAAGTATTCAGTTACCATAAAGACTAAACAAGCTGAAATTCATATGAACTTTCCATCCACCCATATTGCAGCTGCTTACCCTATAAGCTCGGGGCAGCAGTCCGTTACAGCACTCACCACAGCAGCTAGAATCCACCATCCACCTAACTGCATGCTTTTAGACTGCCGAGGGAAAGCAACAGATTTGGGGGAAGCCAGAGACAATAATTACACACACACAGCGGGGCTAGCATGCCGCCTAAACAAAGTGAAAGCGCAGGATCCCGTCTAGTCGTCCATGAGGCTGCATGCCCTTGATGCGTGCACTGACGCCCCAGTGACTCAGCTACTGGAATGAGTCACTGTCAATCTATTGGAACCAATCACATCGCTCACATAATGGCAAGCTGCTTATGAGGACTTGAACCAACAACATACCGAATGCAAGTACAAGTATTTAAACAAACAAGCCTGCACCCTTTGGCAGAAAAATCGTGTGCATGTTCTTGTCTGTCTGTTGTTTGTTTTTTTTTTTTACAAGCATATTTTTCATGATTTTTTTTTTTTACAAATATATTTGAGACAATTAGCAAGGCAAAGCTTTACTAAGGAGGTTCCCTACAAAGAAGATTGATGATGATTTCACTTCCTCCACAGTGCTGGGACCCCAGGCAGCTGTCTGTTCCGCCTATAACTAGCCGGCCCTGGAAATGAATCATTTATCCTGCTGTATAAAAGAATAGCAGAGAAACACGTAGCACAGAGCTGGGAGTCCCTTGACGTGCACAGAAGCGTTTCCTGATTATTTTCACCCTGAAATTGCATTGCTTCTGGTTTTGTTGTGGACTCCTTGGTCTTTGGTGCCACCCACAGCTGCCGCTGTGTCTCAAAAGCGGGGCCACGCCCCTTAGATCCACTTCTCACCAAGTCCGCTCTGCTCATTGGTGCGCTACAGGTCAGAGACTGAGCTAAACCTGACCAGAAGGTCTAGTTTCTTACCACTGGCAAACGGAGGACATCTTGGCGCACTGAAGGAACAGAAACTTTGAAATGAGGGCAGGTACATGTGTTCTGTCCCTGAGGAGCTCCAGGCCTCGACTGACAGGTGACGAGTCGGGCCCCGATCGATGGTGTGGGACTCAGAAGAAGGGAGGTGTCAGCGGGGGGGGGGGGGGGGCCCT
>JAODLC010000040.1:9696017-9712041 GCA_026781145.1 Hippopotamyrus pictus | reverse complement strand
AAGCATCTTCTCTTGGAGACTTAATTTTACGTGTCCCACGTACTCTTTTCTGACCGAAAAGTTTTTAATTAAAGGACGCCCCTCCCCCTTTTCCCGCTCTGGCATTCTGTGTGTCTGTGGCTTAGTGACCATGGTGATGCTTAAAAGAGGGCGGGGAAGAAGGACAAAGTCCGGGAGGGCAATTTGAGGTCAGTGTGCCGACCTCTGCAGTCTGTGTTACACTGTGGGCCTGAGGCCCTCACCTCTACACTCTCTCCACTGTGGGCCTGAGGCCCTCACCTCTACACTCTCTCCACAGTGGGCCTGAGGCCCACACCTCTACACTCTCTCCACTGTGGGCCTGAGACCCGCACCTCTACACTCTCTCCACAGTGGGCCTGAGGCCCGCACCTCTACACTCTCTCCACAGTGGGCCTGAGGCCCACACCTCTACACTCTCTCCACTGTGGGCCTGAGGCCCGCATCTCTTCACTCTCTCCACTGTGGGCCTGAGGTCCGTACCTCTACACTCTCTCCAAAGAAAGAAAGAGAAGAACAACTAAATCCATGCAAAATGCAGAATTAGATGTCATTCTAAACTATATAGAAATACAGTTCAATGTCAAACACAACATATAACTTAATTTGTAAAAACAACTAAGATAAAATAGTAGCACTTTACTTGAAGGGACACAAATAATGTAGTACAGTGGTACCTCAGTTCTCAAACTCATTAGAACTTGAATTTCTTAAAAGTTGAACCAACCAGTTTGAAAAAAAATACCTAGAACTCGATC
Organism: Hippopotamyrus pictus; assembly: GCA_026781145.1. NCBI lineage: Eukaryota > Metazoa > Chordata > Actinopteri > Osteoglossiformes > Mormyridae > Hippopotamyrus > Hippopotamyrus pictus. Next base: position 9,711,265 of record JAODLC010000040.1, on the reverse strand, counting down.
TGAATCTCAGAAGTCAAACCATGAACACCGACCTAAGATAACTTGTATATGCGAGGAAATGAGTCACGTGACACGTCTCTCAGCAGAAACAAAGGGTAACACTTCAGTCTCAGTCTCGCATTCGCTGTGATAGCATCGTGCATGTTTACACTAGCTGAATACATATATTTAGACAGTAAAAATACATTTAGACAATGATAGTAACAGTAATTTTTATTATATAATAAAATTTATTTAAAAATAAAGATTTCTTATTAATTATTTTAATATCAATAATAAACCATTAACACATTTAATTATAATAATATTGTCATGCGGAGCGGGGACAGACCGGAGACAAAGGCGCAGACATCAGGGTATCGGGGAATACGGGGTTTAATTACAGGTAAGGCAGGCAAAATGTAGACGGACAATACACTGACCGGACTGGGGAAACAAACTAATGACAACAACCAGAAACAGCTGATCACAAGGGGTTAACGAGGGGGCATGGCACATGGAAGGAGTGGACAATCGAGGTAGGACACATTGTATGGATACATTTATTTTCTTACTTTACAAATTACTGTTAAATGTGATTAGATATGTTTAGTACAGTATATGCTTTTCTTATTTTATCCGGTTCATTTTGTGTTTAAATGCTAAAAAAATATTTAGGTGTAATTTTTTGGGGTCAGGAACCAAATAATTGGTTTTCCATTATTTCTTATGGGGAAAATTCAATCAGAACTGGAACTTTTTAGGATTCGATCTCGAGTTCTGAACGGATTAAGTTCGAGTTCTGAGGTACCACTGTATTATGCTATTACTTGTATATTAATTAACCATAAACTAAGTGTTAGTTACAAACTGATCTCATGTTCATTCATCAGTAATGAACCATGTTGCATTCATGTAATCATTTATGAACCTCTGAAGGAACAACTGAAGGAAGTTCTGTAGGAGCAAATAAAGAATGAGACGTAAAATACTGATGTTACGTTACTGATGTTATGTTTGTTTGCTGAATTGTGACACATCATTTATCCCAGGCAGTTACTATATTTGTTACTGTATCTGTTTGTTCTGTAAATCTTAGTGAACTACTGAAGGAACTACTGGAGGAACTATTGAAGGAACAAGTAATGAATAACACAAGTGAAATACTGCTGTCATGTTTGTTTATCATTAACGAATAGTGACCTTCTGTCATCTCAAGTAGCTACTATATATTTGTTCATATAACCAAAATATGGTTAATCCACCTCAATGTTTCTTTATTTAGATATTTAGACGTATAAAACAAAGTATTATACATATTTAGGATATCTGTATTGCTGATTTGGCTCATGAGTCGTGCCAGACTCATTCCCTTTAAAATATACCTGTATCTTGCCATATTTAAATATACCTGCTCATGTCTTTATGTAATACTTGTAAGTTATTTGATGGTGTTTTAAAGACAGAAAGACATTGAAATATTCTGACATTGTAATGTCTTTACCTTTATTTAAAGATATCTTTAAACTGTCTAAAGATATATGGAACCACTTCCTGACTTATTAAAAATATATTTTACATTTTTGGACATAAAGATATTTCCAGATATCTTTAAACAGGCAGAAAAACAAGTTAATTTATTTTCAATAGACACTTGCCCAGTTAAAGAACGAATTCATCTTCAGAGGTATTTAAATCATTTAACGATATCAGTGCACATGTTCTGCACCAAGATACACACAGATATACCCTTAAAATATTTAGAATTCTATTTTTGGATATCAGTTGGTGCATGGCTTTTGCCTATATGTGAATGTGATTAGTAGCTATTTCTGGCTGTCGTAGGTCCTTCCGGTCACACCACGAGCGCTAGCTGTACTCAGTGACGCTATACTGCTTGTTTTACTCCAGACGTTTTCTTAATCGGGGTGCGGCCAGTGCCCCGGATCCCATCCCCCCTGCTGTTTGACATTGCAAATATTTGACACTCCAAATACTCTAGTTATAAATGAATCCACTTTATGCAATCAAAAATGGCTTTACTCTGCAGCAGATCATTTTATATTCTTATATTTTCATATTACCCAAGACCAAGTATTTGCTGTACTGGTTGTTATGATCAAAAGCGCCTGGTTATTACTTCCCATCAAACGCACTGAAAGTATTTGAAGAACTGGCTTTTCTCAATGACCTGCGCTTTCTGCTGAAGAAATCTAATCCCCTCTATGAAAAAGATTCAGAACTTCATTACGCCTTCTTTTAGGGTGGTTATAAGGAAACATGTTGCCTCAAGAAAGTGTGGAACAAAGAGTTATTTAAACCCTTTAGTCGTTGACTGCTCTACCCCCAGCCATGAAAATATTTTATGACAAAGAGCAAGGTCTGGATTAGACTGGCTAACTTTTAAACAAAAACGAGAAACATATGGTAATTGGGAGAGCGGGAAACGATTCTGTATACAAAGCTTTTTTAATCATTTGAAATGTTCATAAGTAGCAGACAAATCAGCTGCACCAGAGGTCGCCCATTTGATAATACAGAAGCCTCACATATACTCTTGAGGATCTGAGGATCTTTATTTGTGATATTGTTGCCGTTCCATTAGATGCCTCTTCCATGTATCCATTCTTGACAGGAAAACATCTAAATGTATTTTTCATGAGCTCGTCCTGGTATTTGACAAGCTGACCCAGGACACATTGGAGGGATCACATCGCTTTGGTATCCCTTTGAAGAAGCTGGAGGAGATGGCTGGAGATCTGAGGACATTCCTGCTCAGACCACTGTCCCTGCAACCAGGACCCAGATGAACAGTATGGAATGGATGGATGCTTATTTCAGAGGCCATCTGTGTACATGAGCATCATTCTTTTGGATTTGCAGTCTGGCTCGAGTCCTGGTTATGAGTGCAATGCTGCAGTCACGGCTTCAAAGTAGGTCCATCCATTCATTTTCTGCAATTGCTTGTCCTGTTCTGGGTTGCAGGGGTTTCAGAGCCTATCCTGGAAGCCACGGGCACAAAGCAGGGAATTAACTCAGGATGGGGCACCAACCCATCTCAGGGAACACTCACACACCATTCATACACACCACGCGCACTTATGGGCAATTTGGTAACTCCAGTTAGCCTCGGCATGTTTTTGGGGAAAGCGGAGTACCCAGAGGAGACCGCACGATGACACGGGGAGAATACACAAACTCGAACCTTGGTCCCAGAGGTATGAGGCAACAGTGCTAACCACTGCATCAGCCTTCAAAATAGATCATAAGCGGTACTGACAATGACACGGTTTGTGTTGCTTATATTGATCTTCTAAAGGCTTTTGGCTCCCATAGTTCATTCTACTCTTCTGCACAAACTCCAAACTATTGGCTTGGTGTGGCTACTGTTTGGAATGTTAAGTTTGAATATGCTTTATCTGGATCTTTACTTAGTCATAGAGGCATACCTCAGAGCCCTGTCTTAGGTCCCACATGGTTCTTTATCTCCATAAATTATGCTGCAATGCAGCCTGAGATTTCTATGTGCTGATAACACAGTTCTCTTTGTGAGTGACTTGAACTCAGGTGTCTCTACCATGTAGCTCAGTGGCTGTCCGTATTTGTTTATTTAAAACAGACACTTGTATCCAAAGTTAGCTACAGTTCATAGAGCAGAATTGGACAGTCTCTAGAGCAATTGGGGGGAGGAGGTGAATTAATAGCTTAGTTTTGGGGCTCAATGGTGATATTATTCTGCTGACGTTGGGATTCAAACCAACAACCTTCTGACCACAGACACCACATCAAAACGCGCTGTGCCGCATACCTTACTTATCTAGTTCCTGATTAGCCGCAAAATACACCAAATGATTTTGTTGCCACGAGGAATGACGCAGGATATTAGCAATTAGGCAAATCGCAGTACGTAATGGCAATGATATCGAGTTCGTTAATTGACCACGGAGACTCTGCTCCTCCCAGACTCTTCCGACTCACGTTCAAGGTCTCATACGGTCTGGTTTAGTCATTCTGATGCAGAAAATGTGTACTGTGGCTCAGATGACTTTAGTTGTGCAGTTATGGGGATGTAATTCATGGAACAGCTTCAAAACATCCCTCATTGTGTTACTGCATTTTAATTTATAAAACAATTTATTGCCAGACACTACAAATTAAGATTATGTCAATAATCCCAAGGCCAATGCGTCCTGCCATTTCCTGCTGCCGATGATTAGAATGCACCTCAAATAATTCTCACATTCATACTCAGGTCTCCTTAAGTATTTAAGTTTAAATTGACAGATCCTGCTTTATCACTGTGCTGCTTCTGCACCTGTGGCAATCTGCGACCTATTTACTGTAATGTTTTATTTCCCCATGGTATTTATTGAGCGTGGTTAACGGTTCTGTTATGTTTCTGTATTTGACGCCGTTTTATGCTGCTATTCATTGTTATTCAAGCTTGCATCCACTTTGATATAATATAATTTACTGTGGGTTATTTGGACCTGTTGGGCAATCCAGCTCAGCCCTGCATGCACGTTCCCTTCGTTTTATGCGAGTTTCCCCTGGATTACTTTTCCTCTCAGTCTAAAGGCATGTGGTGATAGCTACATTTACATGAAATCATTTATCTGATGCTTTTATGATTATGATTCATGTGTGCTCCCTGGGATGAGCTGATATCTTTCTCATAGTTCGCCTAGGTGTGTGCCCTTGTGATGGGCTTCAATGAAATGATGCTTTATTTTCCATTTGTGCAAATACATTGGAATGCTTATTTTCACGTGTCCACTCTATATTTTTAAGCAAATCTGCATTTTTAAATCCTGGTTTAATCCTGGCTCTGCTAGCAGGTTACACCGAGCAGCAGGTTGCTTCCAGGTTCAAAATTTCTACGACAGCAAGTACACAAGAATAAGGTGAAGTTGGAGACACTGGGAACGACCAGAAACCAGCCAGGTAAGGGCGGAAGCGACTTATCCGACAGTTTCTCATGAATCGGAGGATGACCTCAAGTGACCTTCAAAGGGAATTGGAAACGTTAAGTGCAGGTGTGAAGTGCACTGATAGGACAGTATATATCAAGCTCAAAGGACTGAAGTCCCATAATGCAGGAAGAAGCCCTTCATTAATGAGAAATGGAGAAGAACCAGGCTGCATTTAACAATATCTGTTAAATGAGTGAAACAAAAAAATTGTGCTGTGGTCCCTTAATTCTTTGTAATTTTTTTTTGTTACAGTTGAGACTGAAGCCTGGGGTCTGACCATCCATCCGAAGCCAGTGGTGCATTTCAGGGGGTTAAGGGCCTCGCACAAGGGCTCCACAGACATGTGACTATTCTGCTAAGGTCGGGGCTCAAACTGGCGACCTTCCGATCACAGGCCTAACCGGCTGAACCCCACGCCGCCCCCATATGGCCACACAGTGTATCCCCTTTTTTCCCGCTGGCTTGTGCCCCATAGCATCTGTAATAGCCTCCACAGCCCTGTACTGGATATGCATTTGGAAGCTGGATGAATGCACTTCCGTCCTTCCTGCTCAGGTCTTCAGTGTCAGTACAGCTTTTCAGATCCCTTTTGCATAACCTCCGTATGTTTCAATAAAGAATATATTACTTAGTGCCATTTTCTGTTTGTTCACCAGTGCTGATTCATTTACTGTAGCCAATCTGTTTGTTTAAAAATGAAATCTATATTACCGAATTGCTGCTTGGGCTGTGATGAAATATGACATACTCTTTTTTATGAAAACAGCTTGCCTGAATAAGTCCTATAAATTCCAGATTCCTAAAACACACTTCTCATTTTACCAATAGGTTTTAAGTCGGGCAGTGCGATGGTTCAGTGGGAAGCACTTTATCCTCGTACCTCAAGGGCTGCGAGTGTAATTCCCAGCCCTGGTTCTGCGTATGGAGTCTGCATATTACCCGGTTCTTGTGGGTTCCCCTGGGCGCACACCGTCCGGAATCACATTTAGGTTGATGTCTGTAAATTTCCCATAGTGTGAGTGTGTTCCCGGTGATGAACTGGCATCTCTGTGGTTTCTGGAAAGCACCAGGCTTGCGGTATCGGACGGTTATTATTTATGAACTGATTTGCACACAGAACCCTTCCTGGAATGACCAGTTCCCCCAGTCCTGACTCTGTTTCAGAGGTAAGTCGAGTAAAAGCCAGAGCCGTCTGTGTTCCCCTGAGGAATGATGCGAGCGCAGATCTGCATGTGGATGTTTTTTTAATCAGGCTCTTACTAAGAGCGCCTACTCAGGGGTCCTAGGCCCTCTGTTTATTAGTCTATACAGATAATCCCAATTGGCCAGCTCAGTTTTGGCCTCCCCTACCCCCTTCCATTGGACTTTTTGTGATTAAATATTTGATGTTTATATTCATTACTTGTCATCCTTCCATCGTCCTCAGTGGCTTATGGAGGTCAGGGGCGCAGAGAGCCAGCAGCGTGTCCCTGGGAGCAGTCCACACAGGGCAAGGGACACTCTGGGGGTGTCTCTCAATACCAAGAACACAAAGATTATAATCGTGGTCTTGGCAAGAGTGTTTTTGTCAACTTGGGGCGCAGTGAATCATGGGATTGTTCTCGTTGGGTGGGGGTGCAACCGATGTATCCTTGATATTTAGGGCGGGGCAAGAACGACATCCAGGGATTTTTTACCATCCTCTGTACTTCTGTTCATGACTATTAGAACTGGTCTTCGGCAATGGAAGATTATGTAAAATGGTACATGAGAACATGAGTACGGTCAAGCAAGCAAGTTGAGAACCTCCCTGGTTCGTATCCTGATCCATCACGGGACAGTGTGTTACACCAAAAAGTTGTACAGACTTTGTCCTTAATTATTTATAATTAAAGTTACAGTTCCCTAAATAAAATTCTTGTGTATATATTCAACTTTCAACTAATTTTCTATTCAAATAACTAAACCAGCTTCTAGTTCTACACGTGTTGTGCAATTAGTATAAGGCTGTTTTTGTCTAAACTGTCCATTCATGCATACGAATTGCTGCTGAAAACCCAAGCAGGTTTTCCAGCTTCCGGTTCCTTCCGTCCGTCTTGATCCGAAAATTGCCCCAATTGCCACGGTGGCCAGTTTTTGCAGCATCTTTACGTTCCACTCGCTTAGTCTCAGGTCTCCTCTCTTCCTGTCTCTTGCATTCCCTCCACTTTTGTCCTCTGCCACTTGCCTCTTTATTTCTTATCTGTTTTCCTCATCCCCCCCCCGCCCAGATTTCTGTTACCCCCCCAGTACCTCCTCACCCCCTCGATCTCTCTCTCTCTCTCTCTCTCTTACAGCCTCCCTCCCCCTATCCTACTCTGTTGTGTTTTTAATTTATTTATAATTAGTGGTCTTTGTCAGAACGGGGGAGGGGGGGGTATTGTAATACCAGGCAGTCACGTCTGGATACAAATAGACCCCAATTCCTCCAGAGGCCCAAGGGTGGGGGGCATGGCTACAGCTCTGCCCATCCTGCAAACCCCACCCCCCCACACCCCCCTGCCTACTGCAGACATTGCTCCTCTCAACCTATTCGGAGGCTTAAATGAAGCCTGAGCAGTCGCCCTTTGAATGATAGTGTTGCAGAGATGTGGGCACGCTGCAAAGCAGCAATGGGATTGATACACGGACGCTACACTACGCTTTAGGTCAGAAAACAACTGGCACGGAGGATCTGACAGATGAAAACTGCGTTTAGTCGAGTTTTCCACCTCTGTACTTTGTCGGCACTTATATCTATTTGTGTATCTCTATACAGTAAATTTTCCTCTGTTAGTCGGTCTGTTCATGTCAGAATAGGCTTATCTGTAACAGTGGGAGCTGCCAACCCAAAAGAATCCAGATAATCTCTACAGTTTCAACTCAGATATTCTCCACAGTTTCACTACACCATTCTTATTACGGTGCTACTACATGGAGTATGGTAAAATCTGTCTGGGGGCGCTACAGCCAGTGATCGGCATCCTATCTTGGTTACGGATAACCGTGTCCGTGGCAAAATGCTTTGATTGAGGAAAAAAAAAAAACTATGTCGGCTATGTTTTTAAATACCATGTCCGTGGTAAAAATTGCATTTTGATTAAAATTGTCCATCAGAATTCCCCACGGTGTTGACCTCTGGATACAGCACACTCACGGCAGTAGGTCATTAAAATGAAAGAGGGCTTTATGTTATTATATGAAAAAAGTATTTGTCAGGCGTCGTTTCATTGCCATAGTCTTGTCTGTAAATGGATTGACTTGCACACCCAGTCAGACTAACCCACAGTAAGTCTCATCACCCCCAGATGTTGAGTTGAGGCTATTGGGGCTCGCTCACCACTGGGCTTCCCAAAATCACACCATGAGGCTTCCTCTCGGCTCGCCAAATCTCTGCTTATGAAACATAACAAAAATCCTCTCAAACGGACATAAAATGAGCCTGGGAAGCACGTTTAATGCAGGTGTAACTGACTATGCCTAACTGTAAAACTGACAACCGCTGTCCGTTATTTCTGTCTTTGCTTTAGCCAGGACGAGAGCCAAGCCTTGATAAAACTTCTGAGAAGCATTGCGGCACCACCTGGATACTGTATCTAGGGAGAAGAAGTAATCCAAACACACAATATGTTAAGTATATTTCAATTTCTATGAGGTTTTGGAGGGTCTGTCATTTGGAAAAAGGTGCCTTTACATTGTAATGTATCTTTGTACCATTCTAGCATGACGGCTACTGCTGTGGACAATGTGAGGTCATTTACATCATATCTCCATACTTCCTTAAGGGTAACACTGTGGTATAATTAGTGGCAATGTTAACCCATCCCTCCAAAGTCCGTGGTTGAAATCCCATCTGCAGCTTGAATATTCTCCCTGGGTTTCCTCCAGTTGACTTGTTTCTAAATGAGTTATACTGGCAGATTGTGTGCCTTGTGATGGATCCTTTCCCCGTACACCCTGAGGGAGGCGGTCTGCTCACCGCCATCCTGTGCTGGTAGAGCGCTTGTGGGAGACAGATGGATGTTCCTTCATCAGAGCTCCACCCAAGAACTTTGGAAATTGCCAAGCAGTGGAGTTGATTGTTTACTATACAGGACATGATAGAGGTTGGCAGGGCAAAGTGAGGTGAGGCTCCTCTCCTTTCAGATCACCTGTGCCTTATTCTCAATTATTATATAAAACTGAGCTCTATTTCACCAGGCCGGCGCCTAATGCCCCACCTTCCGTTGGCTTTCCCATGCCTGATGGCCCTCGTGTTTTTCCCTGTCTTTGCCATCTTTTGTCTTCCCTCTTTCCCACTCATTTTCTTAATCCTGTCTCCACTTCCATCCGAATTCGTCATCCCCATTTCATCCCCTCCGTCTCTCTGTCACGCGCTTCTGTCCGCCCTCCTGCCCAGAGAAAGTCGAATGACTTTTCCCCATTAAAGACTTGTCAGCCTCACTGAAGATATATTTTTTTTTAAAGAAATGAAACTTTCTTAGAATTATAGTAAAGCATCTTCACTAACTACTAATATTTCAATGCCAGAAGTATACTAATTATGTATTTAAAGTAAAAAATGTATCTTGTCTGCATTATTCATTACACAAATTAGTGCCAAAATATCCCCCCTCCCCCCTGTTTATAACAGGTGTATACAGATTTTGCCAAAATGATGTCTGCTGTCTGATTGGGCCTGCTCACCTGTCATTATAAATCCCTAAGGCTACAGGCCTGTGCCTTTGTTTTAAGTCTGGGTCTGTCGTCCCCCGGTCCCTGCACCTCCCCATCCCAGCTGCCTGTAACCCTCTTTTGAAACCGTCATTTGAAAACTCACCTGCTTTGCCTTTGAGGGGTCTCAGTAGGCTCGGATTGATATGCGAGATTTTTGCTCATATGAGGAATCAGTCCGATCGCTAGCTGTGGTTCGTGTATTACGCAGTGACGATAGTAGCTTTGTCCACAGGCTTTGGCAAGCGGGTGATGCACTTATGGTGCCTTTCCACTGTCACCAAGAACCAAGCCGTATCGAAGCCAAAGCGTGAGAGGACGGGTTTCTATTGCAGAGTTTGTGAGCCGTACCCAAGCCGTACCTGCGCTGACATGTGTGAAAGTGTGACCAAAATGAGCGGGTTGTGTTACCAGCATCTGAATAGTCAAGCAGCATTTCCGAATACTTGAACGATTTTACAGAGTCGACCTGTGCAGACACCCTGCGCAGACACACCCTGCTCAGAGCAGAGGTTGGAAAATCGATGCAGGCTGGAACCGTGCTGTAACCAGTGTCCCTTCATGACCCGGGTTGGGTACGGCCTGGTTCCTGCACGCCAGTGGAAAAGCGCCATTAGAGTTTCGATCTTTGGTGTAGATGACTGGGGATTGGGTTTTAGCACAGACTAATCAAGTATAATCATCATGTGCTGTGGTTTTTAATTGTTAGTACCTACTGTGATATGCACTGTAATAAACTGGCGGTAAAAACATGCTCTTGCATTAAAGTTGCCTGGGATGACTGGTGGGACGTATTAGCTGATTGGGTGCTACTGTCATTTCTGGCCTCAGCCCTGGAGGGATGATACACCCCCCCCCCGTGTCTGTGTCCGGGTTTTACAGACACCCCTCCTTTTCTGTCACTGGGGGGGTTGGGGTGACGTGCAGCAGGTTAGGCCGCCGTGTTTGTGGTCCAAAAGATGCCGGTTCAAATCCCAGAATCAGCAGAGTGATTTTACCGTTGGGCCCCTGAGTAAGGCCCCTAATCCTCAATTACTCCCTGGACTATATGGCCCTGCTTAATCAAATTTATGTCGCTTGGGGTAACAGTGTCTGATAAATAAGTAAACTGTAATTCTAATTCACCTTGATTACTTTGATGAGACAGGTGTCCCAACGAGGTTGAATCCTACCTTAGATCTTTCCTCAACAGGTTCTTGCTTGCTTCAGCCTTGGCTGAATGAGCGGTCACAGTAATATCCCACCAAATATTTTTTTGATAATTAGCCAGCAACCTGCTGTACTTTTTGGATAGTGGGCCAAATCGATACCAGGATTCAGCTCCAACCTCTCTCAGATAAACGTAAGGAGAGACTCTAAGTGTATCACCAGGAAATAGATTATTAAGGCTGAAAACAGGAACAATGGCAGGAACTAGACAAAACCAGACGTTTGAACTGCCAATGGTTTAGTTTATTCCCCCCTGGATTATTATCAAGTGTAATTCTACTTCCTGCTGAGTCAATTCTTTGAAAGTGAGCGAAACCAGGCTTCAAGGACGTAGCCATGTTGACTTCAGATAGGACCTGACTGCTTGGTGCTCGGCATGAAAGCATCGAGTGTGAAAGTGACGAGTGTGAAAGTGACGAGTGCCACTCAGTTTGCTGGTTCTCTCTGCCTCCTCCTTCCTCCCTCCATTCGCACCTGCATTACTCTGCCTTTTCTCTTTACATTTTTTTTCCTACCACCTCTTCATCCCCTTTGTCCCTCTCTCCCTAGCCTGGGGCGGTGCCCGCCTGCGGGCTTTGATCACAGCACTGGGGTGGGAAATCGGGAACCCAGGACAGAAAAGTTGTGCTGGAGACCGCAGGAGGACAAGGCTGGAATATCGAATAGGCAGGAGGGAGGGAGAGCGAGCGAGAGAGAGCGAGAGAGAGAGAGAGGGAGGGGGAGAGGGAGGGCGGGCTTCAGACTGTGTGTGAGAGAAAGAGAGACAGAGAGACAGGGATACCTCCTTCATGCGAAAATGGGAAAAAAATCCCAGATGTACATCTGTCCTCTGCATCTGTCATTTTAAGAGTTGTGATAAACACCGGAAACTTTGTAAAATTAACTTAATTTCTATCTCATTCTATCGGACTCTAGACTCGGACTATGATGCCCCCATGTGGCTTCTGTGTTGTGGTACCCCTGACCCAAAGCAGGTGTGCAGTAGAGACAAGTATACCCGGGAGATTGGGGTGGGGCACAGTACTTTATAGGGGCCCTCGTAACACGTAAGATCATAATAAATATATATATATAGACACACACACACACACACACATTTTGTTTGGGGGCCCAGAGTTTCTAGCTATGCTATAAATATACCCTGGTTTATTCCCTTTCCTGTTTGAGCCTTAGGAAATGCTAAGGGGGCTCACACATCTGTAGCCCACGCAAAAAGGGGGCTGGGCTCACACATCTGTAGCTCTGTAGCCCACGCAGGAAGGGGGTTTACACATCTGTAGCCCTGTAACCCACACAGGAAGGGGGCTTACACATCTGTAGCCCATGCAGGAAGGGAGCTCACACATCTGTAGCCCATGCAGGAAGGGGGCTCACACATCTGTAGCCCATGCAGGAAGGGAGCTCACACATCTGTAGCCCATGCAGGAAGGGGGTTTACACATCTGTAGCCCACGTAGGAAGGGGGCTCACACATCTGTAGTCCATGCCTGTTTCATTCATTCATTCATTAATTCATTCATTTCATTCATTAATTCATTCATTTCATTCATTAATTCATTCATTTCATTCATTAATTCATTTCATTCATTAATTAATTCATTCATTCATTAATTCATTCATTCATTCATTCAAAGGGGGCTCACACATCTGTCACCCATGCAGGAAAGGGGCTCACACATCTGTAGCCAATGCAGGAAGGGAGCTCACACATCTGTAGCTCACGCAGGAAAGGGGCCAGCAGTGAGGGGACTGCCTACGTGTCTGACATGAGACCCTGAGGTGTTACGGCCTTGTTAAACACACAGGTATCAACCAGCAGTGGTCCCACAGCGTGTGTCAGCAGCTCTCCTGGAGTGCAGAAAGGGTGCCAGCCAGGGCTGCTCTCTGCTGTCTGCTTTGGGAGGTATAGGGTACCTCTGCTGGTAGCCACGGCAGATGCCCAGTGAGGTGAATGTTAAGGGCAGAGACTCGGGGTTAACGATAATCGAGGCCGACTTTGTGCAAAAAAAAAAAAAAAATCCATCTATTCCCCAATTTTCTATAACAGCTTATCCAGTCCAAAGTCACAGAGAGTGTGGAGTCCATCCCCCGGACGCTGAGGACCCGGGGCAGGGGACACCCTGGGCGGGAGGCCAGTCCATTTCTGGCCACGCTGCTTAGAGATGCCAGTTTGCCTGACCGCATGTTTTTGGTACCGTGACAGCAAACGGGATTCAACCATGGAAACCCAGGCGGCGCGCACACACCCTGCGCAGACACCCTGCGCACACACACCCAGCGCAGACACCCTGTGCACACACACCCTGCGCAGACACCTGCACACACAGGCAGACCAGAGGTTGGCATTAGCCGGCATGCTTCCGTTTAACTGCCACGCTACGCACGTACATCCCAGCAGCTCTGAAAGCTGTAATTACAGCCTTAGCCCCGCAGACCAGGTGACAGATGAGGCCCAGCACGCGTGAGCCTGATGGGCTGGTAGCGGGAAAAGCAGAGCGTGGCCTGTCCTTCACACCAAACATGACAAAAGGGGTCTCATTATACAAGCCATAAATTACATGTGCCTTTATATAATTGTATATATATTACATTTCCTAATATATAGTGTTACATAATTTGTATATAAATAAGGCTATTATGACGTTGTAGACAAATTGAAGTGATCTGTAATACAGTCTGTGTAATATGTTGTCATACATATGTATATTTTCCATACATCATCTGTAAATTTGGGTGACTCAGTGGCTTGTATTGTGGCTTGTATCAGGGGTGGGATTCCTAGCGCTGAGTTTGCAGGCTCTCGGTGTAACAACTTTAGATGGACTGGGGCCTTCATTTTGCTCCTAGGGTGTATGTGTGTGCATCTTGTGTTTTCTGGCACAGATTCCAGGCTCACCACTATCCTATACTGGGAAAACAGTTATGGAAGATGGATGCCATTTTTTTTCTAGGATTGATTTTAAATTGTCCTGGTGATATTTCGTCTATATGGAGTGTAAATATTTCATCCCTGTCATTTTATCCCACCTTTTGTCAATGATCCAGACATCTGAGCGAAAAAGTCTCACATCCAGCATATGTGAACCCCTTCCCTGAGAATCAGCCCCACAGCGGGATGCTGCCTGGGCATCCTGACCCCGGTGTTGGGGTCGGATACCCGCTGCGTCTCCGGCACGCGGCCGCGACACGACTAGATTGCGGCTTTTCATCCTCCCTTAATAACCTCGGCCTGTTCTCATTCCCCAGAGTCGTGCAGATCCAGGAGCACGACTGTATCCGCAACTTTTCCAGGTTTGGTTCAGCTGCCGCCGGCTGCGAACGACCCGAAGCTGCACTTAACCGTAGCTCATCACCTCGGCTTTGCTTATTTCCCTTCATGTCGTTTATTTCTTATTATTTCCTGCGACAGCCGAAATAAAGAGAACTTGGAACCCAAGACACGGAGCAGACGAGCCATCAGTATTCAGCGGAGAGAGTGAATGATAGGGGGAGGAGGGGGAGGGGGTGTATCAATATTCTGAGTAGTGTTTGAGGGCAAGGGGAATGAATGAAGGAGAGGGGGAGGGAGGGAAGGAGAAAAGGATGAACAAGGGGGATCGGAAGGATGGAACGGCATTTGTGATCGTATTTGGTTTCCTCGAACGTGGAGTCTCCTGCTTTAATTTATTAGTTTATTTATTTAAATTTTTTGCCAGTTGACTTGCCGTTTGCGCTTGCTAAAAGTGCTGAAGTGCGTATGATGTGTGAGTGTGTGTAACAGAGAGAGAGAGAGAGAGAGAGAGAGAGAGAGAGAGATAAAGAGAGAGAGGGAAGTGGAAACAGTGTCGAATATGTTTGGATGTGATGGAATCTTCTCCTGTTTTCAGTCACGTTACCCCTCCCTCTCTCCACCTCTCCTTCTCTCTTTTACCCAGGGTGCTAATCAGCATTTGAAAGGCAGCTTTGACAGTGAGAAAGAGAGAGCAAGAGGCTGGAGGAGGAGGGGTAAATGAGAGAGAGAGAGGGAGAGAGAGACAGAGCAAGAGAGAGAGAGAGAGAGAGAGAGACCTAGGCAGGAGCAGTACAAACATGCCTTTTATATTTACTAGTGATTGTGGAGAGAGGGAGGGAGAGCAGACAGACGGCCAGCGCTTTCCCAGGGAGACATGACGAGCAGCGGGGTCTCCTGGGAGTGAGGGCAGTTGCAGGAGGGACACTGTCACAGCGGGCGCCTGCCGAACCCGGGCTCAGGCGCACGAGGACCTCCCGCGCCGGACATTCGCAGCAGGCAGAGGACACGCAGACGCTCTCACGCAGACGTGCAGAGACACGCTCACACACATGCAGCGTGCGCCAGCCCAGTCGCCACTTTCCTGAGACTGGTGTGGAGGGAGGGGG
>JAODLC010000040.1:9680239-9695916 GCA_026781145.1 Hippopotamyrus pictus | reverse complement strand
GATCGGCCGCACGGGGTGTCTTGGGGTGGGTGGGTGGGGAGGGCTGGGCCACTAGCAGTGTCCTAGGGAGGGGGGGGACACCTCAGAGCAGCAGGAGCTCGGCGCTGGACATGCCCGGCAGGTGAGTTCACATCCGGATACGCCGACGTTTGGTCCCCCGCATGGCTCTCTCATGCAAAACACTTTGACATCTCCCATGCTGCAGTGTTAATTGGGGTATCCCAGAGTGCTGCATTGTTTATGGAGCATTTCAGTAATTAACGTCGTGTCAGTAAACATTTCAGTGTAACTACCACGGTGTTGAGGGATTTTACAGGGCCAGAAGCATTTACGTATTATTCTGATGCTTTGACACCTCGCTGTACCAGACATGGGCTGTAGCAGCTTATGTAGGACTGCACTCAGAGCCCTTTTTGTGTTTAAGTGTGTTTGTGTTTTTCTATAGCAGCAGCTTAGTAAAGTGAGCGCTATCCACAAAGTGACAGTGCATGCTGGCTGTTCGATGTTTCACTGCCTGGAAGCAGGACATGTTTTTAGCTTTCCGTTCAGTCTTTGGGTAAAAGGTTTCATTATGCCAGAACAGAGCGAAAATGGGACCAGAGGTTGTATATCGTACGATCAGTGTGCAATCAAAATGATGGTTAGTTATTGAGATTTGGCAAATCACTATTAAAAGCCATTCATTCACAAACCTCCCATGAAAACTTCATTACTCCGATTTTTATTTTCCTTCATAATGTCTTTTCATTTTCTCTGTTGACCGAAGGAAAATATAAGCAAAGATGTAACTTTACTAGACACGTTTTTGCAAACTAAGCTGGAATTTTTCGAAAACTCCAGCTCCCGTTGTCAGATTTTGTTTTCTCGAGTCTGCTCTTGGGTGAAAGAGGGGAAACCTTGAACGTTAGCGTCTGTGGCCCGGAATATTCTCTCCTGTTTTAGTCTGATGTTGCCCAGTGTCGCCTCACTTTTGCCAAGTCGGCGTCTTTCTTTCTCGACCCGTGACTGAAAATTCCGGGCGTCCGTTATTCTCGTCGCTGTGAATCGCTGCAAGCTACAATGTGACTTTGATAAGCTCTGAGCAGACGGCAACTTGAGTGGAGCAGGTCGTGGTCAAAGATCAGAGCATTCTGTGGGACTGATACATCAACGCCCTTGCAGGTCCGAGATGTTCCTTCTGGAGGCAAACCCATACTCGTAAGTTCTGCACAATCTACATGTCACACATCAAACTCATATGACAGCTGTGATAATCTAGCAAACCTATGAGATGATACAATCTAAATCTCTTTTGTGGCACTAACAGGTGGTTCCAAGTAGGGGGTGACAAGCAACCACTAGCTTTTACCAATACCTGTAAAGAGAGACAAGAGGAAAGCGCTTAATATATTACTGCATGAGTTGGTCATTCATCTTTTAAGCAGAAAAGCTTTAGAACAAGCTGACGGGATATCGGGATTCGATGAGCACATGCGTGTTTCTATTTATCTTGAAATTGATGACGTCTTTATCGGAATTAAATGGTTGCAGGTAGAAGCCAAAGGTTAATGAGCTGACAGACTGCGAACCGTCAAAGTATGTGAATACAGATGCAGGAGAGGCAACCGATCTACAGGTTCTTTGATGTTAGAACTTGCTGCGTAGGTCCTGAGTCAGGTCATCTGAGATCACGTATGACTTTTAGGCTGGGTCTGTTTTCGCTTGCCCAGTATGGAGCCACCTCTATCTTTGGCGCTCCCATTATTTTGGGGACCCGGGAGATATCTGTATGTTTGATGTGTCCGTTGGATTTCTTACAGTGAGTTTGACAGGGCTGACGTTAGCCGTGAGGTGTACATGTGTTGGATGTACTAGGGGAAAAAAATGCATGGGTGAAGAGCAGGATCAGAGGCAGGACAGGAGAACGCAGACCGGTGTGATCCAGACCAACGGCTCCAGCAGCCAGCAGATAGACAGATAGGAGGTTGATCGTGAGTGTCAGCGCCAGCCTGCTCCGTTTCACACCCCGCTGACCCCGTCTCCACTCTGCCTGTCCACCCTGACCCACTGTGGCTCCTTATGTAACCTCTGCTGCCACTCACAGAGCTGTCAGGTAGAGGACACACACACACACACACACACACACACACACTCGCACACAGGACTTAGGTAACAGCAACTTCAACTCCTTAGGCGTCTCTGCTCCTTTACTGTACATCGAAGCGCACGAGGGCTGTGATGTTATTGGTTGAAAAAAGGCTGAAGGTGATGTTGTTGGGAGGTGGGGGGACAGACTTGGATATGGCCTGTTCTTGAACAACAGTGTCTCCCCAATGTGATGACACCCATCTCCTGCCCTGTGCCTACACACAATGACCTGTATACATGTTATTTTCCCCAGTCGATGAGTTGGTATCAATTTGTCAACCGTGATCAGCCAGAAGGATGCTCACTGTCACGTTTGCATTTTCATGCACGAACGAGCCGTCGCTCTTCCTCCGGACAGATGCTAAATGTGGCTCCGTGTGTCTCGAAACTCGAACGCTATCAGCTGGCTACATGAGCAATAACACCCCGCATTCAGCGTCCACGTTATGAATCATTACCAGCGATAATAATCACCGAAATCCAACATCTTAGGCAACAGTTCATCTCTTTCCATTTATGTGCAAATCAATCAGTGGCTCGATCTCATTTTCTCCCGTCTGGGGAGGTTGAGGAACATTCGAGATCTCCATCAAGTTTTATAGTTCTCCGGCTTCCCTTCTTTAGAAGGAAGAGGTTAATGCGGATTTAATCGCGCCTTTTATTGATTCGGGCGGATAATGAATAGTGTGGCTGGATGGAAAACCGGGGCGCGCCTGGGTTGAGGTGGAGCGTTTTCTACATTCCTGCTCCCAAATAAGGGCTTCAGACATGCTGCAGCGCTGGAGCAGAATCAGACAATCCAGGAGTCACATTGTATATTTTGGACAGAAGCTTCTAAAAATATTTGTCCCAAAAGCGTATCTGTGTTTAAATTCCTCAACCATGCTGTTAAGTCTGATGTGCTTTTTAAAAAAAATTCAGTCCGGTTCATGTATACGTGCCCGCTGTTTCTGTTTGCAGTCTGAGAGGTTCTGCTTTAATTTTGTGCAAGTGAGATGCGTGAGCTTTTGCTGGACAGTGATTTAAAAGCAGAAATCCTCCAGCGCTGGGATCCCCCCCAGCAGATCCCTGGACCCCTCTCGCTCTGCTCCAGTCCTCCCTGCATTCACAGGCGTGCCGGACCTTGGATTCTAAGGATCCTTGGGTCCGATTTACGTCGCTGAACCAATTTTGGCTGGGTCCAAAGCTAGGAACATTTTCTCAGTTTCAGACCAAACTGTCTTTCAGAAATGTATTTAAAATGGATTAAAAATAAAGTCTATTAAATAGCACATACCAAAGAACTACAGTAAGATATCATTTTCAGTGCCAGTGCCAATTTAGACTAAACATCTACAGCCAATTCAAATTTAAATATATTCACTCAGTAGGTCCAGAGCAACCAGATTTGGATTATATGTAATACATGCAAATCGCATATGTTAGAACATCAATATAGTACAATTATAGGGGCTTTTGTTGCCTACAGGGTTACTGACAGCATAGCTTTACTACTTGTTAATGTCTGTGAATGCCGTGCAAAAGCAACCCAGTCTGATAGGAGCTCTTTGGATTGAGTTTTTGGCGTCCCGTCCTGGGTTTTTCCGAAACAGGTAGCATCCAGGATAGACTCCGGGCCCCTATGACCCTGTATAGGACGAGCAGAAGACGGATGGATTGCTTGCTGTCTGTTGCATTCTGTAGTTCCTGAAGATCAGGGTGCACGGCGGATACACTGAATGTCCCAGTCATTTAGAGGATGGAAATCGCCTGCTGGCTTCAGCGGAGACGTACGGAAACGGCGGAATGCAGAAACATCATTCCCGGGATGGGGATGAGGGGGACCCGGCCGTTTCAGACGTGTTTACGTCCCCTGGTTGCATTTCCCAATCCAGGGCTGGCTGGAAGGGGGGAGTGGGGGGGGCGGGGCTTGCTAACGAAGCTCCGACAGCTGGAGGCCCTAATTAACAATTCCCCCTTGAAAACAAGCGGTAATTGAGCCAAATCGCGATGCGCCTATTTAAATGACGGGGAGCGCGGTGGCGTGGCGGACGGAGGGAGGGCCTGGCGGCGAGCCGAGCGGGTGACCCAGACACACGGTCCCCGCGCCGGTGCCAGGGAACTTGTGACATTTTTATTAGCTGAGGTACCGCATCTTATTAGCCAGAGGAAGCAGCACAGGGACTCAAGAGCAGGCAGGGAGGACATTATAGGCAAAGCCTGATCACTTCTCCTCTCAAGACTATCTATTCCATCTGTTTACAGTTTTCTATCAAGATAGAAGACAGAGATCTTGTATGATAGATCAGGCCCCTGCTTCCCATCATAGAAAATAGGGGGAAAAGTTTTTTGTGAAAGTTTCAAAAGACAGTCCAAAAAAATAATAAAATGCTGTTGCCATTGGCCGTTCTGGTGGACGGTGCGAGTGATTTCCATCATGCCAAATGGTTCCTAAAAGCTGAAGGCTGAGAAATAAAGTGAACGATTACAGTGAGTGACCGCGGGATGTTTATATAGATAACAGTGGAGGACATGCCGAGAGATGCAGATTAGATATGGAGGTCAATGCTGGCAGAAATTTGTTTCTATTTAATCACATGGAGTTTTTTCTTCCAAATTATATTGTTTTCTCAAGTTTTGTTGCTGCTGTTATTGTGGGCGTGGCCCTCAGCATGACCTAAATGGGAGGGGAGTAGGGGGCGTGGCCACGCCAAAACCACTGACCCAGACCTGGCGAGAGGGCAGTCCTCGCCCGCAGCCGGCCACCAGGATGCCGGGGGCTGCGCTGGCCCTTTAAAGGTCAGCCGGGCTGAGGAGATGGGAGGCAGGATGGGGAGGCCGTCCAGCTGGCACTGGGAGGTGTGAGAATGAGCGGGTGCCCACTCTAGGCACACATTACACAGACTGGGACCCAGGGACCATTGGCAGCCATGTTAATATATCTTTACTTCCCCTAGAAATGTGGTTCCACAACTGTTCTAATGTCACTTAATTTTAAGACAGTAGGGGAGAAAGTTGAAACATCAACACAGCTTTGTTTCAGAAGGGTTAATAGGCCAGGATGAGCCAACAAGGGTGTAGACTTCGGTATGGACAGTTATGGTCCCTACCAGTACTGTGGGAGTACCATGTGTGTTCAGGGGGGCGGGGGTTCGGGGCTGATGTTGAAACCAAACCTAAGTCCTTGGGAGTCAACATTCAGGAAGTCCTCTTTACATTCACATCCTTTGTTCCTTGCCTTATTCTCACCTATCTTCCTTCTCCCTTCACCTAACTCTCTGTCGCCCCCCGCAGGAGGTCTGGCCACAGCACAGTGCCGCTCGCACCCACGTCACTCTAAGGGTGGCAGCCAGAGTGTCCTGGGATGGCCACCATGCCATTTGTCGGCGAGGGGAAGTGTGTCAGCGTGGAGTGGGACTTCCTGCAGGGGCTTCTAGCCAAGCCGCCGACCTTACCATGGTGAGAGCGACCAGTACACCTCACCTTACCTAGTGGACCTGAATGGTATTGAATGAAATTCACATTGTGATATTTTAAATTTCTGTGATAATATTGCGATATTTATCAAACAAAAAAGGTAAAAATGAACTATAGCCAAAAAGAACTTATCTACCAATAGGATCTGACAAATGAGTTGGTGGCATTGCCAACAGACAGAAAGCAGTGCTGACAAATCACTCACTTTTGCTGAATATTGACTAAGGAATCCAAAATATTTTCATGTCCGTTTACCAGTTCTTGTTCGCTAACAGCAAGGATGAAAATGATTACGAATGGCTTGGAGAGCTCATGCAAACACAACGACAGTAAACTTTACACTGATTTGTTAAAAACACACGCTAGATAATCTTGATAAGGAGCAATCATTAAAATCGCAAAGTTTGCCTCCTACGACAGTGTGACAATGTTTTGGGGCACTTATCGATGATGGTCTCAACCCAGTTGACTACTGCGGTCTTTGCAAAGTGACAACTACATGTGCATATCATATGATATCAACAATATTAACATGACATATCATACAGGCGTATTACCTAGTGATATAGACAAACTGCTTTGCCTGAACTGTGTGGGCTGCCCAACAGTTCAATGATGGGGTTTCTGCTCTCTCAGGATTGGCTAGGATTACAAGCTTTTGTGTTCTGCTCTCATCTTGGCAATGAGATCCATTTTATTAGCAGAAGATTAACTGCATTTGCCTGGAATTATTAACATCGCGTCATTTATAGGAGGATATAAATACTGTTTAAAGTCAATGGGAAGCCATTGATTGTATTCTCCATGAGCCAAGTCCATATTATATTGAAATGTTCTTTAAGAGCCTGTTATTTGAAGCAGTGAAGTCAATATTTCGAAAAAATGTAAGGAAAAAATTTAATTTACAGACTGATACATATGGACCGACCAAGTTCAGGCCTTAAAAAGCCCTCACAAGCACGTATACACACACTCAGGAAAATACAGAAATATATACACATGTAATCTGTCATCGCTCTCCTCCGGCCCTTGAATCAAAATCAATGATACAAGCATTTGGAGACGTCGTTTCTTTGTTCTAAAGGGACACAAATTGT
Source organism: Hippopotamyrus pictus (assembly GCA_026781145.1). NCBI lineage: Eukaryota > Metazoa > Chordata > Actinopteri > Osteoglossiformes > Mormyridae > Hippopotamyrus > Hippopotamyrus pictus. The sequence continues at coordinate 9,689,236 of JAODLC010000040.1, read as the reverse complement.
ATAGTCACCACGACAACATAATTCTGCCACTCTGAAGCCATGTTGAGAGAAGTCGATGTCCAATCACTGTGTCAGACTATCATGTTGTATCACAGACACCCTCCCATTGATCCCTCAATCACGGATACGGAGTGTCGCACAGGGAATGAAGGCATAGAAATAGAATTACTGGACTCCTATCTATGTAAAGTAAGCATAGTGGAAAAGATCATTTTGATGAAATTCCCATTTGTAGTGAAGGTGCTGCTGTGATTACAGGATATTATTTTCTGTGTGTATGTAAATTCGAGACACCTTACTGTTTGTAACATTAGAATACCTCCAGAGTAAAGTGCTGTAATTAATTGAATAATTATCTCTGAAAGAGAGAATCAACAATAACCTTTTACTTTTGTTTTAGATTGCTGTTGAACCTTTAAAATGACTCGTGAAACGTTTCTGTTAGATAGTAAGTTATTTTATCAGGCTTTGCGACTGAGCGGGTAGCACTGTGGCCTCACTGCTTTTGCCATGTAGGTCTGTTTCTGTCCTTGGCTGTGTGTGTGTGTGTGGGGGGGGGGGGGGTGCATATCCTCTCTGAATCCTGTTGGGACTCTGGCTTCCTTCCCAGACATGTGGATTGGTGTTCTTAAATTGCCCTTAAATTGTGATTAAGTGTTTAAGTGTGTTGGTGAACAGTGACAGACTGACATCTTATCCAGGGTGTGTCCTGGGATTGGCCCCAAAGTCACCACGACCCTGGATTTGATAAACAGTTAAAGAAAATGGATGCGTTGTCTCTCATCTCGTTTTTCATCTTATTGCGTAAATGGCTAGTTTTTTTTTTTTATCAATAAAAACTCTCTGTCCTTCTTGTTTTCTCTTACTCTTCATTTTCTCTGTAATTATTCAGCTTACAGAACCTGCGGAAAGAGAAATCTCGGAATGCCGCACGCTCCAGACGTGGGAAGGAGAACTTTGAATTCTTTGAACTTGCTAAGTTGCTGCCCCTGCCCGGTGCCATCACCAGTCAGCTGGACAAGGCATCTGTCATCCGGCTCACCATCAGTTACCTGCACATGCGCCACTTCGCCAGCCATGGTGACCCACCCTGGGGACCCCTACTGGAAGGAGGACCAAATTGCACCAAAGGTAGGTTTGCTTTTAAGTGCACTTTACTTTTAGAGTTCATTGTAAAAAGCTACATGCATATTTACAGGAAATGGTTTACATTCAATGTGAAGATTTTTGCTTCAACTTAAGCTGGCATCATTCACTGCTGAATTCAGCTCATTATTTCCCAATTGAGTCCCTTTACACAAACAAACACTGCCCACGCATTCTACTTTAGCACAAGTACACCCATGGATTTTTTTCAACATTCAAATCCAAGGGACGTTGTAGCTTGAGAGAGAACATAATCTTCCCAATTTGTAATTACAGAAATTAACGACATAACAAGGAGGGCATAATTACAAAGGTTGTCTAATTGCTATTATTACTGAGGAGAAACAATTGAGCAGCGACTAGAGTGTATGCGCAGCACAAAACGGACACCTCTAGGAGAAAGCCAATCATTCTGCAGGTGTGTGAGCGCGCGCGTGTTTTACGGGGGAGCGCCATGGCAGTCTACCACAGATTTGTAGAAAAAGGGGATTGTTTAACTAAATGTGCTAGTGTGTCTGGCATACTGTAGCTCAACAAGTAGCGTATTGTGCTAATAATACAAAAGCCACGGGATCAAATGCCAGGATGCGCGTGTAAATTATAGCCCTTCCCGCTACTGTAAGCCACTGTGGATAAAATTGTCAGATGAAGAAGTAAATGACAGCGGAATGATGTAATGTATTCGCACAATATATGTCCAAAAATATGAGCCAAAATACGCAACACTCACTATACTTGGAAGAAGCAGGGCAGCTTACTGAGAAGGGCCATTTTACTTTACAGGCGCTTTTTTTTTTTTTTTAAAAGCTCCTTAATAAAGCAACCAGAAGTGTGCTTCCCCAAAAGCTCTCATTAGCATCTTACATAGTACTGTTCAGCCATATGGTTCCAACTATGTAAGTTGCTAACGTCGTTAGCAACTATGCTTTTGGAAAACCAGAATAGTGTCATTGCATCTATGCTGTAGGTACTGAAGAAATCAAACCTATACGCTTATTTAAACCTGAATAACCTAACTATAGACATTATTTGAGAAAAGAATTCAGTTACTCCTCTAATGCTGAGTACCTTCATTCCAGTAAGTTAAGCAAGTAGTTCTTCTTCACGTCAATATTAAAATAAAAGTAATTTAAATAAAAGGTGCATCAAGCATTGGCTTGCTTTTCTTTGCTGTTTAAACTTTATTTTTGATTGCTAAATTTCACAATAATAATATTTAAGTTAGCAGCCATTTTGAAACTGTAGTGTAGATAATTTACTGTCCAATTATGTTTTTGTTTCTTTATTGTCTTCTCAAACAGAGATTGGGTCAAACATTTTCTAAAAATATTTCCCAAGATCCACTATTGCGTTCAGTTTATTGGCGAGTTTCATTTGCCATTGATAATGATGCGGCATGTCGTTCTGCCGACACTGGTGGAATTCAGCCTCAAGTTCGGCAGCGACACTGAAGAAATCTGAAAGACTCGCAGTGGACACCCCCAAACCCTCTGTCTCTAGGGGGTGTGGAGACGGGGGGGGGGGAGCATGAGATTGGCGGAGGTGGGGGTGCAGTCTGCCTTTTGTCTGCTTTGCACGTTTTAAGGCCAGTCTTGAAAAATGAATAGACAGAGGAAAATCAATTGTATGACCTTCACATGGCGAGAGATAGAGAGAGAGACATGGAGCGGGAGGAGGGAGGAGGGACGAGGGAGGGGGGAAGATGGGGGTGTAGAATGGCACAGAGGCACTTTATGGCATTTTTATTCTCTCTATGTGTTTGTGGAGAGGGGGAAGGGGTGAGGACTGGGGGGGGGCGGGCGGTTAGCACACATAATGAGGGTGACTAAACCAGCTAGGATATCAGCACTGAAAAAGATGTAAGGAAACAAGTACAGACAGATTCACATGTGCACCAGAACTGTGAGGCGTCTAGAAATATCCCTGAATGGAAAAAAAGCCGGCCAGTTCTTCCATCATGAATCACAAACAAGCAAAATTCCCACCATTAATCCAGGACAGATAGTAGTCAAATATATTCAACATGTATCAGGCAGAGGATGGGAATCATCACCCTGCTGGAATCTTGCTCAGCTTGGTTGCAGAGATGGCTTTATATTACTATATGAGCAGCCCAGACTTGTGTCGATCTTCGCAAAATGACGGGATAATTTCGGATGAGCCACGGCGATGACTTTCATTTATTCCGTCCCATTTCCGCCACCGGCCTGGCTTGTTAGAGCACCTGTCTTATTTAAATCCACTTTGCGTCGGGCTGGAAGCGACGTCGGATTAGACTGCGCATTACAACAGTCCGGCTGCAGTTTGGAAGCATGAATATCATTTACAGGTGTTACCGACGGAACCTCGAGGAAGACCACCCCTCCCTTTAATTCTCCAGTTCCTGTCACCTCGTTCTGGTCAGCCCAACCCCCCACCCCACGGCTTCCTCTCCCTCCCCATGTCCATCTTCCTCTCTCTTTTAGGCACTCCTTCCCCTGTCTTCCTCTGCCATTCGACGTCTGCCTCATGATAATTCCCTGCCGTTTAAAGTGGCGAGGGCTTTTAAGGGACGTTAATTGCACTCAAATTATGTTCGACCGCAGAAGGAGCTGGGGGTGCTGGGATGAGATTGGGGCGGGGGGGCGGGGGTGGACGGGGAGTGGAGTGAAAGGATAATTGCAGGGGGAGAAGGACATGGCGATTAGGGTCGTTCTCGCTCTGTCAATGTGGTTCAACCCTGTCCAATCCTGTAGCAGCAGCTGTACAGTGGGGGTGGGGTCATTGGTGCTGCATTCCAGTTAACGAGAGGTGGTGCAATCAGGCTTTAATTTGAAAAAGACAACTAAGTTGACAAAACTTACAGATAAAGCCTGCCATTAGAGTGTGACATAGGAGAAAGTATCTACCTCTGGAATAACATTAACTCGGATAAAAACTGAAGTACGGATGGGAAACAGAGACAGTAGAAGCTCAGATTTCATTGAGAAGACGCCCTGGTGCAACTGCGTATGACTGAAGTCACCATCATGTGACCCCAGCACTTCCATTAACAGTGACTCTTCATTTTCTCTTCTAAACCGGCATAGCGGTGCATGGCCATTTGCCCTTGTTGCTGGCTATGCGGCTGCCCTTTTGCCGCAGCCTATCCGAAAGCTCAGAAAGCCCCACGATCCACCAATCGGGAGCCATAGTCGAATGCCGTTTAGGCTGCCGCCTGTACCTGTGTGACAGTATTCATCTCAACATGGGCAGGAAACATAGATAGTCCACTGCTCTGGTGGGGGGGGAGAGGGGTTACAGAGGCTCGTCAGCCACCCGCTGAGCCAGCCTACATGTGACCTCAGAGGATGGCCGCCCCCGTCCCCCCCGTCCTGCTCCCCAAGTCACAGCTCCAGTCCCTTTCCAGACCCCCTTTGAGGTCTTTGAATGGCGGGGCTCATTTATATTCACGCACGGTTCCTGTGGGGAGGTTGGGGGCGGTTGGTGAGGGGACCCCCAGTGCACAAAGGCAGTGGGCTTTGTCACACAGCTGTGCGTGTTGTTTGTGCGGGTCCGGACTAGCAGACCCCGGCTCGACACGCATACAGAAGCGAGACACAATGAGCGACAGAGAGCTGCTTCCGCCCGGCGCCTTCCTTACTGCGTTTTTTTTTTTATTTCAAACAAATGGGAGTTTGCTGGGTTCCTAAGCCCTGCCAGCGACGGACGCCCAAAAAGATGCCCCTTTTGACGCCTTGCAGTTCCAGCACGCTGTTGAAAAAGCGTGTCAATGGTTTAACGAGCCAAGGTCTAACGTTTTGAAACAGACTGAAACACCAAGGCCGTGATAGTGTGCCTCTCCCATTGCGAGAAACCTCAGTCTGTTTTTGCTAATTGGGCAGTTGCCCGTTGATGTTGCCTGAAATGTTGAAATGGGGGCGTTGCAGAAGATACGAGGGTTTTGTGCATTTATTTGGTAGAAACCCTCATCTGTGGTAAAACGGCACGGGGGGACGATTGGTGATTTCATTAGTTTGACCGTTCTAATTTTTATCAGATGTAAGCAAAATGTGAACGTGAAACGTGACGTGTCGTAAAAATTCGAAAATATGTAGGTCTCGTTAATTTTTGTAAATTAACCAACCCCTATGCATTCCCCCAACATTCTGCAGCATTCCACAAAACTGGCCGCAGACCGGTACCGGGGGTTGGGAAACCTTAACGTAGGGCGCTATATCAAGGCAAAACACGGTGCTGGATTTCCAAAAGGTGTAGGCTCTAAAGACTAGCATTGAAGTCCTGATTAGTACCAATTAGTACCAAGTCTGTGTAGGATGCTAACAGGTCAAAGGTCATGTGTTTCCCTAACCTGTGCATTCCTTCTGCATCTCTCCCCAGTGCACCGAGGTTCACGCTCCCTAGCCACTGACATGTTTGAGCAACACCTAGGAGCCCACCTGCTGCAGGTAATGGAGGAGGACACCCCATCCCTGCAAAACACCAACCCCCTCCCAGCTTCATCTCTGAACACGACAGTCTGTAGTGATGGATGGTTTATTTTTGGTTTCATTTTTAACAATGTCATTATTTGATTTTCCTAATTGTATAACCCAGTGTTTCCCAAACCAGTCCTCGGGGAACACTGGACAGATCCACAGTTCCCAGCACAACTGTAAGGTATTGAGAGCTCCCAATTGTTTGTTTTTTTCAGATGTTCTGGGAACTGGGATAAAACAAAAATGTGGATCTGTCCAGTGTGTGCCAATGTCTGGTTTGGGAAACACTGGTATAACTTAAAGAAGATGCACAAACGATCTTTAAATGTTGAGGACACTGAGAAAATCCCCCATCAGATCAGAGTTGCAGCCTGTCCCATATTTTCCGTGTGCAATACGCCCTGCATTGCAGCCCCATCGATTTTTTTTTTTTTTTTTAATCGTACGGGACCACTTCTCTCGGCAAATTATATCGTCGCTGACCCGGCGGGGGTGGGGGGTGATGGTGTCCCTTATTTCTTCGGAATGAAAGTGGCATGTTTCTGAAGGTAGTCTGGCAAGGTAGGCGCGGAGACGTACGTCTTTTAAACGTGACCCGACAAATTCTCAGTGGGCGCAGACGGAATGCGGCAAATGTGGAAAACCCGGTAATGGAGGAGGGAGCGTGCGTGTGTGCGCGAGACAGGAATGGCGCGCGGGTGGAAGGAGCGCGCGGACGGACGTCAAATTACGGCTCTGGAAAGCGGCGCGCCTCTTTCGTTCCCCGCGTGCTCTGTCAGTAATAACTAGATAATTACACTTTATTTCCCGGTGATTCAGGCGGCTTGTGGCTCCCGCAACCCGTCCACTTGAATTTGCATACCGAATGTGTGGTTGCATAAATTATCGCCACTTTAAGCGTCTCCGCAAAAATAGCAATCATTCCCCCCCGCCAAAGCGACTACCTCTCTTCACCCCTCTCTTGGTGGGTGCTTGCTATTATCATTAATGTGCTTTCCCCCCAAAAAAAACTATTCTCACAGTGTTGTCGCTGACCACATCTCTTCTGTTTATATTTTAAGGTATATATACTATAAAACGTACCGTGGTGGTTGGCTACTCGCACTGCCCGCGCTGTTTGTCGTCCTTCGGGCGTTTCTGGGGGAAGGTAGCGGAATTAGTAACCTTTGTAATGCCGCCCCCCAGGGCGGTCACAGATCATCAGCAGCACACGTCCATTAACCTTACCCATTTTGATATCCGCCGTCATATAAGTGATGACGGTGAGATGTTAATTAGAATGATTTGTTGATTTTAATGGACATCTCCGTGTCCTTTCCTCTAGTCGCTGGATGGTTTCGTGTTCGTGGTCAATCACGAGGGTCGCTTTCTCTACATATCCGAAACTGTGTCCATCTACTTGGGCCTCTCGCAGGTGAGTCAAACCGCCCCCCCCCCCGGGTTGCCAACTCACGCATCTAGCATCACGTGACCCTCACATGTTCAGATTCTCTCTCATGCAAGTCTATATTATTCCACTATAAACCTAAAATCATCTACATTAAAAGCATGGGCGGGGGGTGAGGGGTTGCAGCCCCCCCCCCAATAAATCAAAACCAGCTAATACAACCCCCCCAATAATCATGTTTCTCCCCCAATGTTCCAGCCTTTGGTTAAGCCCTTGATCAAAAGCATTGGGGTAGTTTGCAAACCCTATGCTTGCAGACTGTGTACAATGTAATAAACCTGCTTGCATGTACAGTAAATGCATATGCACACTTGTCTCGAATTGAAAATTTCACGCCAGCCATCTAACCAATGTTGGCACCCCTGCCCCGGTTCACCTCTGCCCTGTTTGATGTGTGTATCTGTCTCATTTGTAAATGCATGCTTATTTGTGCAGTTGTCTGTGTACCTGCGTTTTACTGATCATTCACACTTTCTATATTCGTGTGGGCGTTCGCATGGTGACGAAATTTTGTTAAAAAAAAAAATACCCCGCAATTTCTTTGTCTCGCAGTTTATAATTATCGGCTGTAATGTCTATGTTTTGCGTCCGTTTTAATTTCTCTCTCTGTGTAATTTGTATGTGCCTCTGTATTTTGGCATGTCTGTGTGCTTAATCATGATCATTTTTATGGTTGTGGGTGTAGGTGTAATCTTATTTACCCTGCATGTAAATCGTATTTGGTTGTGCTTTTATATGTGTGTGCGCGAGTTAGTATCTCTCTGAGTGTAATGTGTGTGTGCGTGCGTGTACCCGCCCGTGTGTCTCAGTGACGGTGTCTCTAGGGTGCCCCTCGGGCTTTGGGCTCACTCTCCAGGTGCTCACCTCTGCTGATTGCCCGTGGCCTCTTGTACTGTGAATGTTAAGTCCTGCCATTTCGCCCAGATGCATAAATAATAACAGTAATTACTCGCACGGCAATCAAAGTGTCGCCCCGGCCCACAGGGTCTGTCTAGAGAGCAAATCGATAGGCATCTTAAAAGCCACATTGATTGGGGAAGAGTTAAAAAAAAAAAAAAAAAACAGGGAAGGGGTGGGAAGAAAGACAGACAGAAGAGAGAGATGTTTGGTGAGAGGACAGAGCAGAACATGAAAGGCAGAGGCTGAGGACTTTGTAATTGCAGTCGAGTAGATAAAGAGAAGGACTTTTATTTTGACAGTGCCGTGGGTATGTCTATCACTCTCCTGACGTTCCGGGGGTTCGGGGACATGTGTCGCTTCCCTGATGGTTTGATTATCGACCAGCTCGCCCCCGCCGCACCCAGCACCCAGTCCCGGCCCTGCGGGCCCCACTTCTGTTGCTGTTCCTTTGTTTCTCCGTCTCCGTCCCGGCCGGCCGCTCGGATTTCGTCCTTACGGGCCTTGTAATTAAAACGAAACGCTCTCGGATGATCCCGTTTTCGCTGGACGTGCCGATCCAAATGATGGCGATCGAGATTTCAACTCACGTTTTAAGGAAGGGAGACGAATTCATCATCATCATCATCGAGACTGTCTAGAATGAAGTTTTAATAGTATCGTAAGGGACGGATCAGGGCTGTGGGTTATTTATCCCACCCACCTGTGTTTACTACCCCCATAAGAGAGTCGGGTGTCTACTTTTCAAAGCAGGCCGGCTTAGCCGGGTCAGACCAGGTTAGACATCCCATCCACAGTACAGGAGCCACAGCTCCCTCCCTGGCTACCTCTGGCTGGGGCTCGTCACTGCTGGGTCTCAGGTCCCAAACTCCGTGACTTCCCTCCCTCCCTGGCAGCCTGCGGATTGATCCCGGCCTGGTTAACATGCAGACCCCGTTCGCCGGCCCCCTCCGTCCCGCCCCCATCACCCACCGCCCTCCCGCCCCCTCCTCTCCTCTACCATCAGTCAACGCTGGGCCGGCTATGCGTTGTGGACGACTGCCCAGTTGC
>JAODLC010000040.1:9669323-9680186 GCA_026781145.1 Hippopotamyrus pictus | reverse complement strand
CATAGTCGCCATCCCTGATAGATGTGGACCGGACGTCCGCAGGCCCGTCTTTGTGTGCCCCCATCCCCCCCCGCCCTAGACCGTCGCTGGGGCCCCACAGGGCCGCATTTGCTCTGACGGCAGGTGGAATCCCTCTGCTGCCATCCCTCAGACAGCGCAGGGAAGCAGCGACACTGTGATTAAGACCTGAGCTGGGCATAAATCACGCCGCTGACACGCCCTCGCCACGCTGATTAAAAAGGGATACTTTTTACCTGCTGCTTTGTCCACTTCACCCTCAGCCTTGTTTTCATAATGCTTAAAACTCTCCTGTATCCTCCCGCATAAAATTTACTATAACACATGTCAAAAAAAACGAATACTAATATTACATATTGGCGCCACCTCATCTGTCATGGGCGTGACTTAGAGATTATAGATTAGAAGTTTTTTTTATATAGAATGCAATAGAAATGCCATGAATATCTTCTGTTTAAGGTATTTAATCTGAGTGTAGGACAAACAGGTCATATTTATGGGGGAGTCAATTGATGTAGCTCAGACAATGGGTTTCTGTCTAGCTTCGGACCAAAGCACCTCAATGGATGCTTCCGGGAAGGTCAGTTATTCAGATAGAGGGTGACGCACTAGCCGTCTGTTTGAGAGCTATAACACGGGGGGGGGGGCTGAGGTGAGAGTGTGTCCCCCCCCACGCTCTCTGTGGTCTCGGCGACGCTGTCAAGCGCGCGCCTGAGTGTGTAGCTGACCCAGCAGGGCGCGCCTTTTCACGGGGGTCGACGTGTTTTGACAGGTGGAGCTGACGGGGAGCAGCATCTTCGACTACATCCACCCTGCGGACCACCTGGAGATGGCCGAGTGCCTGGGCATTAGGCCACACCTGAGGGCGGAGGTCGGGTGCCAGGGGACGCACGAGAGCACCTCCAGCTCCGCCTCCTCACTGGCGGAGACGCCGGAACCCGGTGGGTGTGAGCGGAACTCGGAGCCAGCCCTATTGTCCGGTGCCCGATGGAATCTTGGTGTTCGATGGAAAAAATCGTTATATATTGTAATATTGCCGAATAGGTTATATTAACCTTGGCTTAAGAAAATGACACCTATGGAACGCTACATTCTCTCTCTTCCTCTTTGCTATCCCTCCATCGATGGTTTGACATACTCATCATCTCTGGGGGGGTTCATGCAGATGTAATGTCACAATAAAAAAATCATATGACAATGTGAGCTTTGTTGAATGATTAATGAATACATTAATATCACGTTTAATTATATTAATGTAATTATTAATCAGACAATTAATAAACATTAATACCAAGTGTTATTTCTTTATTAATCAATATACATGGTGGACTAGGTTCAGCCATGATATGTCTTACTGATTGTCAGAGGGAACAATGTCTTCTTTTTGAATGTATTTGCAAACAGTTTGGGAACATCTTGCCAGTATAAGGATGGCCTATGGAAATGACTGGAGCTTTTGAATGTCTAGAGATTTCTTAAAGCCAACTCCGCAATTTTCATTTCTATTCGGCCACTTCATTCTATGAATATTTGTTTATTTTATTTTTTTGTTTAGCAGATGCTTTTGTTCAAAGCCAGATGTGATTACCTTGTCGGGGATGGTATTCAAACCCACAACCCTCTGAGGCCTAACCCAATGACCCAGATATAGGCACATAACTAATACTGTATGTGCCTATGGTGAGTTGCTTGCATATATTCATCACTGATAAACAAAAGCTCTGACACCCGCTGCCACCTTTGTGCCAGCTCCCACCAACCATCTGAAACCAGAAGATGAGTCCTGGGATCGGGGCTTCTTCATCCGCATGAAGTCCACTCTGACGAAGCGGGGGCTGCATGTCAAATCTTCTGGGTACAAGGTCAGGCATGCCGTGGGGGGCCGCTGGCGAAGACAGCCGTAGCTAACACGCACACACCGTACAATACGACAAAACTTTATCCCGTGGGAAATTGTGGTGCTGGAGCATAACTCTTAGCATAACCCTGCTGCAATGAATAAACACTGTTAAAACAGAGTCCAGGAACTGTCTGGGTGCAGTAAGAGTCTAGTTGGACGCACAAACATGTATCATATGCACAGATGTGCATACGGTCACATGTCAACATGCAGAACAAAACAGAAAAAGTCTTTAATATTTTAAAGTCTTTAGTCTTCTAGGTCATCTACCTATTGATGATTTCTCCGTTGCTTGTATTGAACCATTACCTTTCAGTTGAATATAAATTCAGCTTATTTTCACAGAATACCTTTTCCATTGTCTGTCCCAGTGTTTCCCAGTGTGGTCCTTGGGGACCCACGGACAATCCACATTTTTGTTGCCTTCCAGCTCCCTACTGAGCAATAATGTGGACTGTCTGGCAGGGAGCTCAGAGGGAGCGAAAACACGGACCGACTGTGTGTCCCCCAAGGACCGGATTGAGAAACACTGGTCTATTTAGCTGTCCTCTGTTTTTGATTTGTTTCCAGGTAATCCATATCACTGGGCGGATCCGCTTCCGCCCCGCCCTGGCACCAGGCCACACCCGCTCATTGCAGCGCCCGCTGGGATTGGTGGCTTTGGCACACACCCTCCCCCCCTCCACCCTCAACGAGGTCCGCATGGAAAGCCAGATGTTTGTCTTTCGAATGAACATGGACCTGCAGGTCACCTACTGTGAAAACAGGTATGAGATGGATACCATGTTTTTATATATATATATATATGAGAAAAAAAATGATATATATATAATATAATATGAAAAAACATAACTCATCTTAAATCCTGTCCCTGTGGACTTCAGCTTATTCAGGCTTCTGTTCTAATGAACAGTCTATTATATACTCATTAATTTCACAAAGAAAATAATTGGAAGATCTACTTCTGTGAACATAAAAGTGTTTTGTGCAAATGATCTGAAGTGATTGCCATTTGTATTTTCTTCACATTTTTATCCAAAATGATTATATGCTTCGTGAAACGTGTTTGATTCCATGACTCCTTCACTAGGAGGGCTAGAGTAAAATTGAGGCTCTTCAGCACCAGATCTGAGACTCTGCTGTAAAAGCGTTACTTTATCAATCAGTATTGCCCTTCTGCGACGTTTATGGACATGCTCTGTTTAACAGAACACATGAACAGTATACTATGTACTATACTCTGTAATATATACTGTACACCAGTGGTTCTCGACTGGTTCAGTCTCAGGACCCACGTTCCTCAGTCAATAAGTCATACCCTAGTTTTTAATTTGAACCAAATTGATTTCGCAATCATAGCTGATTTCTCATGCGACAGTAGCCGTAAATACGCCGCAGCGCAGTGACAGCGGCACCATGCACTGTTAAAAAAAAGTCCGACATTAGAAAAAAATTCCAAATTATTTTTTTTAACCACACACCCTGCGACCTGATAACGGGGCATCCTCAGCAGTTGAGAAACAGGGCCGCACACTATGCAGTTCATCTTTCCATCCATCTGCCCATCCATCTGTCCATCCATCCATACGTCTATCCATCAAGCCATCTTCCAGCTGCTTATGCAGTACAGGGTTTGTGTGCTGAGGCCTTTTCCAGGCAGAATATGCTACAAGACAGCAGGGGGGAGGGGGGGTCTAGGGCACCCCAAGGCAACTATATACTGTGGCCCTGTACTGTTTGTCATTGTTATGCATTGCTGCTATTCTCTCATACTTTTAGTGGTAAATTTGTGGTGCAGATTCCATCTGCAGACATCCTGCACATATATGTGCATACGATCGGTACGGTTTGTCACGCATGTCTGCTGACATCCTGCAGGATCTCTGAGTACATGGACCTGAGCCCAGCTGAGGTGGTGGGACACACGTGCTACCAGTTCATCTACGCAGAGGATCTGGACAACCTGCGGCAGAGCCATGAAGACCGTGAGCGCCAAGCGTCCCTGTCCCTGCGTGTGTATGCGCGTGTATGCGTGTGTATGCGTGTGTATGCACGTGTGGAGGAAATCACCAGTTTACGGGAAAATGCAGAAAAAAAGAAGTATTTTACTTCATTTACATTCATTTTAAAGTTGAAAGACCCTCTCTTCAAATGACATATTTCTGAATTTTTGGAAATTAAACATCATGTTCCATTGCAGCGACTCTCAAGAAGAAGCTTCTATAACACGTGTGCGTGTATGAGTGTTTGTATTCCGAATTTCTCTACATAACAATTGTGTTTTTTGTTATCAGTATTGAGGATTTTAGAATTAATTCAAATATATACAAATTTCCCTTTTTCATATCATTGTGAACAGACATTGTCACTTGACAAATGTGGCAAAACTGAATTCCATAATGCATATATAGAGAAAGGCGTCTTCCATCCGATATATCTTGAATTTGTAATGTGTTATTAAGATTCTGCCTTTGACGCGAGTAGTTCTATCTCTGTTAAACAGTGAAAATGAATTTTAATGGAAACATTAATTTAATTGTTAAATATTTTTAAATATGTAAATATAAATATTCACCTCAGGAAAGAAAAATACTATCCATCCCTGAACATTAACAATATATTTTAATGTATTTTATATTTTAAGTAAACGTTTTTTCAAAACGTCTTACACTTTAAAATGAATGGTTTTGTGTAAGAGTGTAAGCACCTAGAGCTGCATTTTGGTAGGGGTGTGTGTGTGTGCATATACGTACACACACACACACACACCAAGATGTATATGCTCATTTAAAATTCGGAGTATGTGCTCTGTGTTACATTCTAGCCTGAACCTCCTTTTAATATGACATTGACTGACAGGGAGAATGTAATTTACACTATTACAGATATAATAGCATAACAGTCATTTGATTTGAATAATGTACTAGTTGTTTATAAGCATCAAATGACAGATATTATATGTAACTTAATATTTTACTTGTAGTAAATGTATAACTTTGATGGACATAATTCTTCTGGTTACATTTCAGTGATGTTGTGGTTGTTGTGGCCTGTGGTTCAGGCACTTAAAATAACCCCAACTTTCTGTTCCCTGTTCCCAAAATTCAGGTTACTTTAATCTAAAACTTTATTTGTATAAGTATTTGTCTGCTTGTTCTTTAAAAATATGGGCGCATTGTTTAAAGTGATGGACGGTATCTTCTCCACCCCCGCAGTGCTGCGCAAGGGCCAGGTAGTGACCAGCTACTACCGCTGGTTACAGCGGCGGGGCGGCTTCCTGTGGGTGCAGTCCTGCGCCACCGTCTCTGTCAACCACAAGGCGCCGCATGAGCGCAACGTCATCTGGGTCAACTATGTACTCAGGTGGGTGCCTGTTTAATCCCGAGCCGCTGTTTTTAATCATGGAAACCAATTAAACCAAGCAGAATTTTGTGCCCCGACCCAGTGAAAATCCACAAAAATCACGGACTGTACATACATCAGGTTCAGACGTCTGATTGATCTGATCACGGGTTCATTACAGACTGGTTATGGGGCTAGGGCACTGGGATGGAGCCGTTTACTTTTAGCTGGTGGCTTGTTTATAGGACCAAGAATGTTGAAATGTGTCCATTATGATGCCACCCAAACTTGTTTAAGCAGGATTACAGGATTACAACTACATGCACCCTTCCCCCTACACCGAACCTTCAGGTACACCCACACGCACACTCAGAAGGAGACACACCCTGTCACTGACATGCTCCCATATAAACGAGTGTGCGCACACACACACACACACACACACACACTCACACTCAGTGAAAAGAGGTAGATGAAAACAAGGGGAGCATTTGGCATTACAATGCTAATTGGACCTGCAATGTATAATTACACCAAATGGATGTGGAAATTTTCTGGCTGAATAGTGTTTTAGTTAATTAACGCTGTAATTACGAGAGCTAATTAACTTCTCCAGCCCCTCCTAGAGCTCAGCTCTATGGCACTAACAGGGGGTTGTTGCGAGGGGCAGAAGCAGAGGCAGGGTGACTCCGCACCGTGTCGCCCCATTTATTGTGAGTTGAGTAAAAAAAAACACACGTATTACTTGTCAGCCGGTGTGTGTTGTTTTCTTCAAAAACAGGAATTCCATCTTGCCTGTAGACAAACTTTCAAATAGCTTTTTAATCACAGGTATTTGTGTTTAGAGATGAAAGGATTTCTTTGCAAAAAAAAAAAGAGAAAAAATACAAAATTGTGACTGTGTAACTAAACGTGAACTTATAACAAGACATTTTTACTGGGGTGTGTCACCAGTGGATGAGTATATTGACAGCTGGAATGTATCACGCTCCTGAAGCAACATACTCCACATAGTCAGATGCTGAATGCTAGCTGTAGCCTATGGTAAACCCAGTCTAAGAGTCTTTTAGCCTGCTGCCCTGATCTTTCTAATTATGCATTGCTTAATTAGCTGTACTCAGACAAGACCTCTTTTAGTGTTTTATATAAGAACATAATTAGGGTCAGTTTGTCCTGTATTTGGCCAAATGTGTGGAGCTTTGCACATGAGTTTTGTGTGTACATCACGGCACACAAATACAACATCATGCAAATTCAGTAGAAGTTTAACTACAATGTGGTGTCTGTGAGTGTTTAAGTTGTGTTATACTGGCATTTAATGACATAGGAGTGTTGCATTAATTATGTTCTCTCTCTCTCTCTCTCTATCTCACTCTGTCATATATATAAATATGAAGTAGATAAATAAAAGAAAATTGACAGGACAGTACAACTTTGACTGATAGCCTGTCTTGGGTGTTTGCATGTTGAGACAATGGCAAGATGCTCCCAAACTCTAGGTGCATCCTAGTTTGGTCTCCACCCATCAAGGGGAAAGCCAGGTGTCCCCTCTGCCACATGACCAATGTCGCCCCATGTCTCTCGCCTCTTCTCAGCCGCACAGAGTTTCCGGACACCCCTCTGGACTTGCTTCAGCTGCCGGAGAGCCTTCGAGACGGCCACATGCGAGTGAGCTCCGCCCACAAGGATGCCTCATCGCAGGCTCAGGGTACGAGAGGCGTGTGCATCTCCCTGTTAGGTTTCCTTCCACACTGCTCAGCTCCACTCCATCCCACTCAAATACAAGAGGATGACCTCTTTGTTTTCTAGACTAGATCCTCCTGATCTTCTCTGTGATCACGTAGTATATAATTCCATTTGATTTCCCTATATACCTATGAAAATTATACCCATTTTTTGTGCCAGAAGTTGATATTGTATTAGTTCATTGATCATTCTGACGAGTAATACCTCTTATGGCACTTCCTGACAGAGCTGTCACTAACGGAATTACGTCTAAATTAAGTGAATTTGGATACTAAAATATTTTATGACATTTTGACTAGAAAAATGGTGTGTCCAGTTTGTGTGAAGGAGGTTAATGCTGGCTGTGGAACTCTCTCTCAGTCCTGAGTCAGGCAGAACGATTCTTGTGAGCGGAAGCTGAAGAGTGGACTTAGGTGGCATGTTTCAATCAGGATGAGATTTTGGCTCCAGTCTCAGTTGAGGTTTCATGTCGGTGATGCCCTTTAGTAAAGTAACATTAATGTCAGCTTATCAAGAGAATAAGAATTTGCTTTATGTTGCTCACTTATGTCACCAAGTGGTGCAAAATATGAACTGCAGGATCATGATCTCATTGAGTAACTTAATTGATTTCAACAAGCTTAACAACAAGTTTAACAAGCTTAAAGTATATATACTGCCAGTTGAGGGCAAAATACTCAAATTTTTATCCTTTTTAGGCACAGCTGCCACACAACATATAAAATGCTCTAGTGGCAAAAATGGCTCGGGGTCAAAGGTGAGGGAGGCATATTCCCTGCCTCCAAATGGCCAATCAGAGGAGAAGAGGAAGAGAGCACAGCAGTCCAACCCCAAAAGCAGTCCCCTGGAAAAGAGGCAGAGAAAAGAGTTTCACGAAAAGAGGGGGGGGAGCCCGACTGCATCTTCTGATCAAGGGAGCGACAGTGAGGGGGAGGAAGGAGCGGGGAGAAGGTGCCACGCTGACGGCGGGAGGGTGAAGTGTGAGGAAGGCGCGCCGAAACACGGGAAGGAGGCCGCGCGCAGTGGAGCCGACGTCCCGCACAACGGCCGCGCCGTCATCCAGCAGCTGAAGAGCGGGGTCACCTCGGCCGCCCCCTGCATCAAAACCGAACAGAACCTCCAGGCCACAGGGGGGCGCTGGGGGCACGTGAAACCCCCTTTGCACACCCCTGCGGGAGCCCAAAATGGCAATGGCCCTGCACTGTCCATGCCAGACTCTGCCATGACCCCACCCAGTGGGGAAACCCCACACAGGGGGCTCCTCGCACCCCCCTCCCCCACACTGTCCCCGCCTGTGGCAGGCTCCCCACTGCCCAGGGAGGAGCGTGGCTTAGCTGGAGGGCGAGGCCCAGACTTTGAACTACTACAGAGGCTGGCTGTGGGAGGCGCTGCCGGCCGGGTCCTTTTCCACCCCCTGGCACTCGGCCCCCAAGGGACCCAGAGCCTATACGCCCCCAGCACCATTCGATACGCCCCAGCCGAGCTGGGTCCCGGCCACCCTGCCCCAGAGGCTCTCCCGTCAGACCACTCCAAGCCTCCTGCCTTCTTCCCCCATCTCCAGAGGATCGCCGCCCTTCCCCCTTTCAGCGGGTTTTCCTCATCCGAGCCCAGCTTCCCACCCGGGCTGCCGTTCTGTATCAACGGGCTGCGAGGGACGGCAGCCTCAGAAGAGGACTGAGAGAGCCTCAGCAGGGCGCAGAGGGAGGGAAAGCTGGAATGGGATGTTTGATCTAGCCCAGAGTCTCTTTAAGAGCCTCATCGAGCTTGCAAAGGATTATGGGAGAGGTGGCCTCCATCTCTGTAGCACCTGCACCCCCCTCCTTTGGCATCTCCTAGCCCTGCTCTTGCATCAACATCTTCCCTGACATTGGAAAAGCCATACACACCCTGTACTGTGTACTCTCTGTACCGTCACTGCCATATACACCCTCGTGTGAAGGGTAAGCCTGGGTGGGTGGGCCTGTTCCTGTGACAGAGCCATGTATAAGCCAATAGTAGCATTCAGACACATTAGCAATGGGCACAAGGCTAAGTGCTGAATATAAACAGAGGGGACTGTCTTGCTGAAACCTTCTTTAAGTTATACTCCGCACAGTTCGGGTTTGACTCCATGTTGAATACGGTTTCTCTGTCTGCTTTGGCTCTGCTTTGGCCATTTGTACTCTGTATCTCCCCGTCTTTCAGTAACACCATCTCTGCATCTGGCTTTCGTGATGCCCCGTCGCCCTCACTCTACGGATGGCCCGATTCCTGCAGACAATTTTTCGGCCATTGTGCGTAGAAGCCATTTCACTCGAGTCACCCGCTGTTCCTCCCGCTCGGAGATTCTGCGTGAGCTTAAAGCGAACCGTTGTTCCGGAGCTACGATCACAAGCCAGGTTTCAGCCATATTCCTCCAACTATTTTTGTGTCCCTGAAGAAAGGGTATTGAATTTTGGGTAGGTCCTGAAGATGGGGGAGAACTGTCTATTGGGAAAGGCTGATTCATAGCAAAGTTTTGGTCACTTTACAGTATAACCCTCCTGGATGGTTTGGAGGAGATTTTCATCTACATTATCTGTCTGAGCACTTACTGCATTATCTGGTAGGGTTCCTTGTACAGAACTATGTAAACATGTAGCACTTGTAAATCCATGCCCACAGATTCACGAGTACTTTTGTGCGTGTAAGCAACACCAGCGTGTGTTTTGGAGTGCTTAAAAGTCACTTCAGGATAAGAAGGTAATTTGTAACCAAGTTTCTCGAGTCCACTGATATGTTTAGTGTAAGTATAGAACAATACCACATCTAGTCATTACAGCTTGAGCTGAAAAGCTTGCAACCTGGGAAAAGAATGTGAATCCAAATAAAATTTTGGTAGGTGGGCGTATGAGAACTAATGTTTGAACACGATGAGATGTAATTTATATTTTTTGTTTTCGGTGAAGGTCTAAAAATGATTGGGAATTACTGGTAACGTTTTTCTAGATTGCTATATCCTATTGAAGGACCACTGAAGGTAGGGAAGAATTCACTGTGTATTGTAACCCAAGAAGCCCGAATTAAATGTTCTTTTTCTCATGTTAGTTTAGTCGATGAAAGAATAACGTCTTAGCCTTCGCCATCACTGTGACTTTTTTTTAATCGTTTGTGAATATATCCCAACTCCCAACCCTGAATTAAATTGAAATGCTGTAAAAAAAGAAACTACAATAAAATAAAGTTTTATTCCATTAAAATTCCAAGGTCTCATTTAAAAATTGCTTGTAATATGGTTTTTAGGTGTTTTTAGATTTGCCGTGAAGTATTTTTCTTTAATAATGAACCAATAAGAATTTTATGATAGCATGCTTGATATTTGTAGCTGTGTGATCCACTTATGATGTAATGTACTTTATAAAAATGTCTGTTCAAGGCTACAATCTAAGCTGCGCTTCTGTGGGTGACAGCATGGTGCATGCTGGGATTTTATTTCAGTGTCATTGTGATTCACCCTGGAATGACAGAGGGGCCAGGGGGGAACTCGAAAATCATTTCAAAAGTATTCTTTTTCTGTGTATAAAAAAAAAAAAAAAAACACGGGCCGTCTGATGCATGTAGGTGTCAGCTGGTTCTGCACAGAAACAAGACTGGTATCAAATTGCGACGGAGCTAGCAGCTTGCTGCGGTGCTGCAGCCGCACGGGAGGGACGACAGGAGCCCGTGACATTGAAGGCAGGTTAAATCCTGCTTTACATTCAAGTGGCAGGGCCGAGTTCATTAGTGTGAGAATCAGTCTCCCCGTCAACCAAGGAACCGCATACTAAACACGAGCAACGCAATTGAGGTTGGGGCTGGGCGGGGCTCGTTTAGTGCGTGCAGGGCTGGGGGGGGGGGGG